>JAQIXT010001381.1:0-16207 GCA_034700445.1 Stenotaenia linearis | reverse complement strand
AATCACTTGCCTTCAGATTATACGGTTCGTTCGAGAGACTTTCCGACGGTTCCATGACTGAGGTGTTCCAAGACCTTACTGGCGGTATAGTTCAAAGTTTCTGCTTGGGATCTCTCGACAGAAGATTAACGTATAGAGTTGTCAATAGTTCAGTTCCTAGGTCAACAGTTTTGGTGGCCACTGTGCAATTAGTGAGAAAGAACAGTCGAACCTTGTTGTAACGAAATGCTGGGGACCAAAAAAAAAAAAATTTTGTTATAATGAATTTTTTTATAAAGAATTTTTGTCAAAAACTTAAAAAAATTTCCAAAATCATTGAATTTTTAGTCAAAACCATAAATATTTTTCCAAAATCATTGAATTTTTAGCAAAAATGTAAATTTTCCCCCAAAATTGATCAAGTTTTGGCCAAAAACATTAAATTTTTCTGCCACAATTCAGTGGCAAAATTCAAGAACCCCGAAATCATTCTTCCACTTAGGACCCCGAAAATCTAAATCCGCCACTATATTAATCAACAACAATGCATCACTTGTGACTTTTCAAACATTTCCACGTCTCCCATTGAGAAAAACCAACATGGCGACATAAAAACCTCGATATAACGAAAAAATTACAATTAAATACTCCATACTACCCAATTTTCATTATAACGAGGATTTCCTTATACAGGGGTTCGACTGCAACGGAAGTCTGAAAAAGAAAAACAAATTAATTTTTTTTTAAAGGAAAACAAAAAACAGTTAAGGTTAAGAAATGGGCTTCTTAGTCATCACTCGTTTACTATAACTGGTTTAGCGAGAGTATGTTTGTATTTATATTAAATTTGAGTGATTGTTTGTTTATTTAGTTTGTTGTTCTTAAAGGTGAGAACTACTATGGGCGAAGTTCTGCTCGTGAGGTTACATAATCCATGGGGACGAGGTAACTGGAACGGTTCTTGGAGCGACAGGTCGTGGGAGTGGGAAAGCCTCTCTGACAGAGATAAGGAGTTGCTGAGCATCAGAGGAAGGAATGAAAACGAGTTTTGGTATTTTAAAGAAGAATTTGGCATTGAATCTGTGGCCTAGGCATATTTGGTCGCATTTTCTTGGAGATTTGCATATTAAGTGGAAATGTGCCGCAGTTCTTGCATTTTTTCTGCAAGAACTTGCAAATTTGTGTATTTATTCAAAATTCACTTTATTTTTGTAAATTGTATGCAATTTCTTATATAGTTTCTGTAATCTGTTTGTATAATTATTTATTTTGCTTATTTTCTACAAATTCTTGCAGATTTTACTTGTTATGTCCAAATTTACTGCAGTTCTTGCATATGTTCTGCAAGAAGTTGCATACTTGCATATTTATTCCAAATTCACAGCATTTTTGTAAATTTTATACAATTTCTTACGTAGTGTCTGCAATCTATTGTATAATTATTTCAAATTAACTGCATTTTTGCTTACTTTCTACAATTTCTTGCAAACCTCTCGCAAATTCTGCACATTTTCTTATACATTTTTTGTATATTTTGCAATTAATTAAACTAATTAACTGAAATTTATGCAAATCTCCAGCAACCTCAATATATTTCAGGCAAATTTATAGCCATCTGAATATTTCACAACTTTTTCAACATTTCTTCCATTTTTTTGCAAGTTTTATACACTTTCACACATTCCTTGCAAAACATCAAAACTTCTCATATGCCCAGGCCGCCATTCTGTCCCAATACAATCAACCTCTTTACTTACAAACCTACTTTTCCACATCCAGGATGTCATTCGACGACTTCGTCTGCTCCTTCTCGCACCTGGACCTAATCCACATAGGACCCGACGATTGGCTAAACGAGCCCTCTTTACACTCGAAGAAACCATGGCGCGCCGTTTTAGCCAGAAGACGATGGAGAAGCGGCTACAACGCGGGCGGCGGACCAAAACATTTGGGTAAAACCTCCACGACCACTAAAAACAAAAAAATTCAAAATTCAAAATTCAAAATTACAGAAACGGTGGGCGCTAACCCTCAATTTCACCTCCACATACCTCGAAACGAGAACGACAAGTGTCATGTCGTCATGTCCGTTATGCAGCATTACGATATGAACGTAACGAAGAAAAAAAATTGTTTGGTGCCGATCGGATTCGCGGTGTACGAAGTAAGGTGTTTTACACAAACCGATGAAATTTATTACAGCGTTCGGATTAATAGATTCCTTCGAACGTTCCGAGAATTCGCTGCCATTTTTTCAAAGAAACTTCGCCGATGGACGTTACGAATCATTCGATCTCGCGAGAAACAGTTACGTTTTTCACACTGCCGCCGGGAGATTACGTTGTAGTTCCGTGCACGGAAAGCCCGAATATGGATTGTAAATTTTTACTTAGGATATTTACGGACGAGCAGACGAACGTGTGGTAATTTTTTTTAAAAAATAAAAAGTTTTGCGTAAAGAAAATAAATTTTTTTAAATGAAACTGAATTGCAGGGAAGTGAACGACGAAAATTCAATTTTCAAATATCCACAGTTGGACGAGTCAAGTGAGCAACATTCAAAATACCCGGTATAAAAGCGAACTTAACGTCTTTATGTCTAATAAATTCATTGAATTTTTAGCCCAATTATAGGATAATCCTAGCCAAACTTATACGTAAGGTAATTTACAGTTTAATTACTACACTATGTGTAAGAAGATGGGCTGTTGTAGGATTGGCTATTCTTACAAAACATAAACTATAGCAAAAGGCCAGTATCCAATGTTCTTAATATTAGAGAGTTTGCGGAGAAGAAAACTTGTCTCAACTTGTAAATCTAACTTATATTTAACGTGGAATTTATAAGTTACAAGAAATAAGTATTGTTCTCTGCAAACTCTCTGTGTGCAGGTGTAGCTCATCCTTAAAGAACCGGCTATTCTCACAAAAAAAATATTAAATAAATCTAACTTATATTTAACATGGAATTTATAAGTCACAAGACATAAGTTTTGTTCTCCGCAAACTCTGTGTGTGTGCAGGTGTAGCTCGTCCTTAAAGGCTATTCTCACAAAATATTAAGTATTGCTGGTCTCTTGCTATTGCTATACCTTACAATGTCTAAGAATAGTAAATCCTGCAAGGGATTCTTACACATTGTGTGAGAATAGACTCTCCAACAAATAAAATGCTAATAATTTTCAATTTCCTGCAGTACCCATCAGAAATTGATGCTCAGCAGTTACTCAGAATCTTGAGATCTTTCTGGCGAAGTAAATACTTTTGATACCAATGAAAGAAATAAATATAAACTAATTCTTATTTCAGATTACAGTTTACTTGGAAAACCAAGTTTAGAAATATGTAAAAGTCTTCTAATGCTCAGGGATGTATCCTTAAAATCCAAAAACATTGAAAAATTAAATTTCAGTTTATTTTTCAACATTTTTCTTAACTAATCAAACCCAGACCCACATTTGTGGTCGAATTAAATTAGAAGACGTCGCCAAACTTCTGTGCATTTTATATTTCTGGCAAAATGTATTTCTTAAATTCGATAAATACAAATCGAGTAAATTGAGCAGTTACTGTTTACGCCCATTATTATGGGAAGCAGGTACAAATTCCTTCATTTTCTCAACTTGCAACATTAAAAAATTATTTTTAAGGTGTTAGTGTGAGCAACAAAGTGTTGGAATGTCTCATCCTTCGCTTCGCAAAGGATAAAAGTATAAATTTTGCCAACTTCTTACTTGCCATGGTCAGACTCTACTTGGCGCACGGTAAAATCAAATTACCTTACATTCCCAGCTAAAAAAATCTACAGATTAAAAGTTTTTCACAAAATCTATAGAAAATCTGTCGAATATTTTCGAAATTAAACTATGGAAAATCCATAGATTTTGAAGTAAAACTGTAGAAAATCTATAGATTTTGAAGTAAAACGGTAGAAAATCTATAGATATTGAAGTAAAACTGTAGAAAATGTATAAATTTTGAAGTAAAACTGCAGAAAATCTGTAAAAATCTACAAAAGTCAGATAATCTTTAGACTTTTTTAGCCGGTTTCCTCACTTTACTTATAATTTTACTCTTAGATCGCTACCGTTTACTCCGAACTAAACTGCCAGCCAATCCTTTATCACCAGAGGAGGTTAGTAAGGTACAAAATTGATTTGACATCTGGGGTTTGGTTTGCTCGAAAGAAATCAAAATTCCTATATTTTAATCATCAATTTATTAAATCAATTTTATTTTTTTATTTTCACATTTTTTAGCTAATCCTCATGACAATCTATGCTTAATAAATCTCCTCAGTTACCTGAACCAGGGATGAAGAAAATAATTAAGATCAAAAACTCATTACATGTAAAAATTTTAGTTCATTAATAAAATGAATTTTCATTTTTAAGTAAACTCAAAAAAATTATTTTCTCAATTTGATTCAAACCTAAACTGTCTTTAACTCGATGAAATTAAATTGGACGTGATTAGTTTTCCCCATAATTAAAGGAAAAGATAGATAAAGACCAATAAAAGAAGCTAACAGCGGCTCGCTGAATGTTATATAGCGAGCTGCTGTGCTGTTTGAAGCAAAACTTTAAGCGCAGGCATGAATGCGCTGATTTCGGAGAAGGCGCTCGAAGATACGATGTGAGCGTGGACTCCAAGGGCATTTTGGTAGTTGAATTGTTGGATCATCTGTACAATTTGATGAAGTCCCAGTAAAGTGGGTTGCGATAACTGGAATTAAAAAATTTAAAATTTAATTACAGTATTTCTTCGAATTAAGTTTAAAGGTAAAGTGCGGGATAAATTTAAATTTTTTAAATAAATGTTTATTAAATAGAAAATAATTTAAAACAAAAATTTCTTACCTCATTATCCCTAAGTTTGTCGTACAAAGTTTCTAATTTCCTCGACACATCATCCAACTTCCGTTTCATTTGCTGTCAAAACAAAAATCAATCAAATCACACGTCACCAAAACTTCACACAAACTCACAGGATTACTAGCCGCAGCCTCGCATCTATGTTTCAAATCCTCGCAAACGTCATACAAAACTTGATTTTCCGGCGGAATCGGCGCTTTCGGCTTCAGCGGCTCCGGTTGCGCCTTAACCGGAGGTGGAACCGGTTCCACAACTTGCTGCTGCTGAAACTGCTGCTGCTGCGGCATGGTCGGATACGCATTCATATTCTGCTGTTGATTATAATAATTCATCTGATCAGGCTGATACATCCCCATCGGTGTTTCCGGTTCCGTCGAATAAATCGGTCTCGTTATCGGAGCTGGCGACTGGAAATCTGTTTTGGGCTGCAAAATTTAATAAAATAACAATAAAAGTAACATTTTACAAACAATTCAATAAAACGGTCAAATTTTCAAAATTTGAAGAAAAAAAAAAGAAAAAAAAAATCTGAGGTGCATTCGACATTCGATTAGAAAACCAAAATGGCTGTTAGTTCGGAAAAAAGAAAGCAAACTGCAAAAGTGTCAATTGATTAGTGATCGGGAGACCGGAGTTGGTCGCCGACCTTATCGTGTATTCGCTGGTAGAGCTTGAGACCGGAGTGCGAAGCCGACATGGGAGGAGCGGAAGGCTGCGGAGAAGCTCTCTGCATCGGCACAGAAGGGAAAAAGTTTATTTAGCACCGAAAGTGTAAAAAGCAAACCAAAACGCCCCACCAACCTGGGAGAGAAAATATTCGATTTCCGTTTCCTGAAAGAAAAACCTCAAAACTATCAAAGAAATTTGTGCACCGAAGAATTGGAAAGTAGAAAGTGAGTGTGAAAGGGTTGCGAGTTTGTCTCAACTAACATTTGGCTGGTTCTTCAATGCAGGAGGGTCGTTCCATCCTGGTTTGAAGTAAACTGGTTGCGGAACGTTGTTCATCGACGGAGGAGGCATTGATGGCGGGTTGTTTATCGGCATTGGCGGCTGCGTTGGTTCTGGGTTTGCGTCTGTGAAAATAAGAGAAAATTCAATTTTCTAACATTTTATAGTCGAACCCCGTTATAACGAAACGAGAAAAAAATATTTCACTAAAAAACTCGATGTAACGAAATATTTAGAAAATTCGTAATAAAAATTTTAAAAAAAAATTTTTTTTTGGTCCAAGCATTTCGCTATAACGAGGTTCAATTGTATGAAAATATTGTACTAACAAGCTGGATTATAAATATTCGCGTTGTTGTATGAAGAAACTGGAGGATTCATTGCACTCATCGAACTAAAATTTTTTTTTTTTGAAATTGTAATTTTCATAATTTTTTCACTATTTTTTAATTTTTACTTATAATTCTGAGGATCATTCGGCGTCGAATACGTCATCGATGCCCCGTACATCGACGACATCGGATTATTCTGCGAGGAAGCGAAAATCGACGGATCCTGCGGAACGGTCGGGTACCGCTGAGAGAGATGTCCTTTGGTTACAGATTTTCCCTGACTCGGCATTTGGGAGGCAGCACCGGGTGGGGGTCCCAAGGGCACCGCAGGGGGTTCGTGCATCGACTGAGGGGGCGGATTGTGGGGGAAACTCGGTCTTCTCTGCGGTGGCATCGTCGGGCTCGGTGGCATCGGTGCCGGAATGTGGCCACCCAAAGGCGGGCCCATGGGTGCTGTCGGGGGTAGGGGTTGGTAAGTGGGTAGGTTTCCGGAAGGCGGCAAAAAGGGAATTTGGGGGTTTTGCGAATTTAGCACTTGTTGCTGCTGCATTTGATTTTGAGAAAAGGCAAATTGATCCTGTTGGTAATTGTAGGATTTTTGTTGTTGTTGCTGTTGCTGCTGCTGTTGTTGCTGCTGTTGTTGCTGCTGTTGTCTTGGAGCGTATTGTAACCCGTTAGCTACTGATACTGGTTTTACGTCTTGTTTTACGAACGGAAGTGGGGGTTCTTGCATTCCTGGGATGTTTTGACCGATTGATTTGTATAGGCGGCTGCGAAGAGTCAGGATAAGTGGCTGAGGAAAAAGCAAATCGATTTTTGATTGATTTGTGATTGATTTTTAGGGATGAGTTTCGAACCTCAGTTGATGTTCCTAAGTAGGAGAGTGCTGTAACTAAACTTCCCTGCGCTGCTAATAAGTTCGCGTATTGAGTTAACTTTTCCGATAGGGTTCCTGAAGAAATTTCGTTGCAGGTGCCTTGAAGTTCAATTGCGTGTTTTAAAACCATGATGAGTTCGACCAAATCCTATTTCAAAAAAATTAACAAAATTAACAAAACTCATATAAAAATTAAATTAAAATAAAAATAAACCTGTAAAGCTTTGGGAGAATGGCTGTCCTCCATGTTTTTCACCCAACACTCAGCCAATTTTTCCGTATTTCCTGCGCATATGTAACAAATCATAGCTTTGCTTGCAAACTCGCCTTCTCGTTCTGCTTCCAAACGGCCTCCCAATATTTCTAAAAAGAGAAACAAAATGCAAATTATAAATAAAAAAAACTTAATTAAACTCTTATCCAGTAATTAATGATCTCACCACACAATTGCGACAATTCTTCCGGTCTAACGTACGTAATACAAGCAGCGAGCGCTTCTTTCCAACAAGAAACGTCACATGACTCGACCACGTGCATCCAATTGTGATTCACAACCGACGATATCAACTGAAGAGAAGTCATTAATAAAACAAAAACTAAACATCAACATTAATTAATTACTTTAGTCACGTGACTCTTGGTTCGCTTAAAATATTTCTTCTTCGTCTCGGCCAGCAAAACCTGCCCACCATGCATTGCGAGAATTATGGCGTCGGCAGCTCGATTTTCTCTGAGACACAATTCAACAGCCAACATAATATTTCCAGCTAACAAAGCTTTGGTAATGAGACCATCGATTTCTGAAATCAATAACAAATCATTAATAATGTATAAAACAATTGATTAACTCTTTCGCTACCATCGTTTGTTTGAATTGTAAACATTCCGGAACCAGGTGAAGAAGACTGACTTAATCCGCTCGTAATTGCGTCAAAAGCCGAAGTTCCATCACCGGAAAAATTCAATGCGCTGTCGGGAGTCTGTTTTTTTTTTTTTTTTAAATTTTTTAATTTATTGATCCGGAAATAAAAATAACAATTGTGCTTACACGGCTGGCACTTATGTCATTTGCAGCTGCACTAGGTGAAGCTCGCAGAGAATTGCTTGTGCTCTAAAAATTAAAATTTTAATTTTTTAATTTTTTAATTTTTTTTTGTTGAATTTACTCCTAATGCAGTCATTCTCTGAGCAAGTTCTTCCGCATCCACACCCGCTTCGTCTTCCAAGTTACTTAAATCAGGTTTTGATTTTAAGGTAGCTTGGATCTGGCATTTAACATTTAATCAAAATTTAATTAAATTTTTTTTTTAAATTTTAATTCAAACTCACTTTTTCGCCTACATCTGAAGGATTATAACCGAGTAAATTCAAAAACGCTTCGCGAGGATTGGTTGTGAGATTAGCCTAGATATATATAAAATTTTTTTAAAAAAAATTTTTCTGATAAAATTGTTTTTACCTTGACAAACTGCCATAACGTTTGGTCTTGTTCCGCCGTAGAAGTGGTCAGTTTTAAGTGACAAAAATCACCGTATTGTCCGGCTTGGATCGTTGTTTCGAGTTGAGTGGACCGTGCAACTAGAGTGGGTTCCGTCACAACCTGACTGAAATAAACAACTCTGCGTTCCGGTTGCACTTGCGGTTGCTGATTCGAAACTGATTTTTCATTTTCAAAGGTAATAAATTTTCCACAAAACTTTTTTTTTTCTAAAAAAAAAAAAAAAAAAAAAATTCAAAATTAATTTCAATTTTTCATTATTTTTATGATTTTCAAATATACCCCAAAAGACGCACGAACAGGAGTTCTCAACCACTTCGGCGGCTTCTTTAACGTAACACTCTCAGGTCGATGATCAAGTTCAGGCGCTTGGCTGTTGGGATCGGTACCAGGAAATGATTCGCAAATCTTATTTTTTTTTAAAAAAAAAAAAATTAAAATTAAAACAAATTATTTCTCAAATAAAAAAAAAAAAATTTTCATTTTTCATTTTAACCTTTGAGCTTGGTTGCATTTGTCGTTGCCCGCCCATCAACGAATAAATACTGACGTGACCATCAAACGAAGAACTCGCAATCATGGCAGGGTTCCTTGGACACCAAGCGACGTCAAAACTCCACTGAGAACTCGTAGGCAATTCGCACAAAACCTCTCCGCCGTGGACATTACTATTCGGGTTCCAGCAGAGAATTCTGTTGTCCTTCCCACAACTCAGAAGTAAATCGGGGTCTCGACGACACCACGCGATCGACAAAATACCTCTAAAAATCCATTTCACCTTTAGTAATTAATAAATTTCAATTTAATTTCAACTACCTCTGATGACTTTCCAGACTTTTCAACGGCGAAGTCGCAAATCTGAGATCCCACAACTGAATCACGGGCATGTGGTCATCTTCGGACGCCAAACACATCTGAGTGGCTATTTCTGGATGCCAAGCAACACATTTGCATCTTATCTGTTATTAAATTTTTTTATCAATTTATTGAAAATTTACAAAAATTTTTAAAAATTTATTTTTGTTTACTTGTGACGTGCTATCGCTGACTTTAATAATCGGTTCGTTTTTCCTCAAATCCCACACAACGCACCTCGCTGCAAAAGTAGACGCTAAAATATGTTGAACTTGCAAATTCCACGCAAGACACGTCACGGCTTCGTTCGGTTGAGATTTTGCACCGGGGGTCATGGGATTGTTGGCGTTATTCAAATCCCAAATGAAAATTTCCGATTCGCTCGCACCGGATGCCAAAAGATTTAACTAAAATTCAAAACGAAAAAAAAATTATTTTCAATTCCACCCTTCCAACTTAGAAAAAATATATAAAAAACCTGAAAGGGATTAAAATCCAACGCCATCACTGGTCCTTTATGTTTATCTCTCTGACACACCAATGCCTCGTCACCATTAATTAATTTATTGGGGTCGTACATAAACAAATTGCCTTCATCAGCACCAGCAACGATCGTACTGAATGGAAATTCCGTTGAACTTTTTCCATTCGGACCCCAAACAATCTTATGAAACCTTTAAATGAATAAATTATTAAAATAAAATGCAATTTTTACCAATTTAACATATTTCATACCTGAAATCTGTATTTACACTTCCTTTTAGGGTCATATCGAGCCCAGGTTCCGTTAAATTAAGGCCGTAGATTTCTAACGATGCATTTGTGCTGTAATGTTTAATTATTTGTGTTTTTAAAGCTGTTTTGTGATTGTAATTAAGCTGTACCTGAAAGAAGCGTCTAATTGTTGAGCTGCTGTTCCCGCGACTAAATAAATTGGGTGTTGGGCTTCTGGTGACCACGCCACATTGGCCGTTCGATCGATTTCTTTTACCTTCATTTTGTGTCTTAATCTGGATTGGAAATAAACAAACAGATGAGTAGGGAAACAGATGACCGAGGTTGAGATGTGAGGATATGTTTTACGGGTTTAGTCTGTAATTTAGTTGTTAGTGTGAATTGGTAGATGGGATTTGAATGTTTGTATTGTCTTACGTTTTTCAAGTCTAAAAATTTGCTTCTAATATACTTCGAATAAACTGCTCACTATCCAACGTGGCAAAACACGTAGGAAGTCCAGTCGGCACTTTAAAAAAAAAAAAAAACTTTTTCGATACTAGTGGCGCGTAGTGTGGAAGTGCTGAGTTTTATTTTGATTATTTAACACAAAATGGAAAAAAATAAAATAAAATTATAAATGAAAAATTTAAAATGTATTGAAATATTAAATATTAAAAATCGAAAATTGCGATCGAAGATTGGATTCGTCCACGCCCACTTGTGAGTTGCGTCATCGTCAAATATTTCCCGCCCTTCGTCTGCTGCGCGGTGGATTTGGTTTGCAGGACAAACCGAGGGACAAACCGCTTTATTCACTATGCCGATCGTAAATATTGAAGGAATTAATATTAATTTTCCATTCGATCCCTATGATGTACAAAGCGCTTACATGACGAGCGTCATAAAATGTTTGCAACAGGTTTAAATCACCGATCGCCCTTTAAAACTGTGACAATAACATTTTAAAAAAATGTATTTCAGGGATTTAATGCTGTTTTGGAAAGCCCGACTGGTACGGGTAAAACTCTATCATTATTATGCGCATCGTTAGCATGGCAGGAAACAAGAAAAGCACAAATACAGATAAATCAGATGCGACAGGATCCATCGAACACGAACTTCAACGAGCTTCAAAGTCAATTATCAACGGTCGTTGGCTCCACTTGGGGCACGATGGCAGTGCCGAAAATCATTTACACATCGAGAACTCACTCGCAATTGAGCCAAGCGATGAGAGAATTAAAAAGAACGTGTTATAGACAGTAAGAAAACATTTTTGTTCAACAAAAACATCAAAAACGATTTCGCTTTTCATTTTTAAGTTGTAAAACTGCGATATTGGGATCGAGACAACAACTCTGTATTCATCAGAAGGTCATAGCCGAACCAAACGCGAGTACGAAACTACACATTTGCCACGCTTTGTTGAAGAACAGACAATGCGTCTTTCACAATAACTTGGAAAAAAGTTGTCAGGAGGAAACTCACCGAGACAATATTTTGGATATCGAAGAATTAGTTGCAGTGGGAAACAAATCAAAGTATTAAATTAATTTTTAAAGTAAATTATATCATTAATTCAATTAAAAAATTTATTTAAAAATTTAGAATATGTCCGTACTATTTCGCACGCACGTTGAAAAACTCGGCTGACATCATTTTCATGCCTTACAACTACATTCTCGACCCGAAAGCGCGTCGAGCTCAGGGAATCGAACTCGAGGGAAGTGTTATTATATTCGACGAAGCGCACAACATCGAGGGAAACTGCGAAGACGCGGCGTCGTGTGAATTGCATTCGCACGACTTGGCGGCGTGCATCGAAGCCGTGACTTCTGCTATGAGTGACTTGAAAGCAAGAGAAGAGGCGCAAAGTATGGATTATGGAGGCGATTTTACGCCGCCTGCGTTTAATCCGACCGAATTGATTTCGCTCAAAACTCGGTTGTTGGAACTCGAAAGACAAATTGGGAATTTGCAGGTCGGTGATGCCATGATGGACGGGTCGAGTGTGTTCCAGTTGTTTGCTAAAGCTGAGATTTATACCGAAAATGTCGAGAAAATATTCGATTTGATGGACAGGATTATCGAGCATTTGTCCGTTAGTGATGCACGAGGGTTGCAAAGGAAGGGACAGGCGTTGGCGAAGTTCTCCGATGTGCTTAAAGTGATTTTTAATCCGGATATTCCTGCAAAATCACTCGTTGAATACGCTAAAAAATATTATAGGGTATGGATTAGTTAATTTCTTATAAATTACCGTAAATTATAATTCTTTTTGTTTTGTTTTGTTAGGTTCATGTTCGGGACGAAAAGAAACAACAAAAAACGACTTTTTTCACGAGTTCGTCTAGTAATTCAATTCGTGTTTTGAGTTATTGGTGTTTCAGTCCTTCACTTTGGTAATTTAAACGAAAAAGTCGTTTAAAACAAACAAAATAAAATTTTTTTTAAAAATTTTTTTCTTAGTTTGAAGTCTCTCGAAGCCCAAAAAGTCCACAGTATCATAATCACGAGTGGAACATTAAGTCCTTTGAGCAGTTTCACAAAAGAATTACAAATTCCAATTCAAATAACACTAGAAAACCCTCACGTGATCGGCGACGGCCAAGTATGGGCGGGAGTCGTGTCCAAGGGACCCGACCAAACGTCTCTCAACTCCTCTTTCGAAAAACGGACCGACCAATTCATCGATTCTCTCGGCCGTTCGGTTTTGAATTTTTCCCGAATAATTCCCGACGGAATTTTAGTTTTCTTCCCTTCGTACACCATGATGAAAATCTGCCACGACCGATGGGAAAGTTCGGGAACATGGTCAAAGATCAGCGAACTCAAAATCCCGTTGATGGAACCTACGGATAAAAACGAATTTCAAACGCTGCTCAAACAGTTTTCGGAGATCATCGAAGACGTCACAAACCCGAAGGGAGCCATCTTTTTTGCTGTTTTCCGTGGAAAAGTGAGCGAAGGGTTGGATTTTGCCGATGCGAGTGGTCGAGCGGTCATCGTGGCTGGAATTCCATTCGCTAATATGGGCGACGTACGCGTGCAGGGAAAGAGGAAATACCTTAACGAAATAGCGAGTAAAAATTCAAATGTTAGTAATTTTGATTTATATCATTAGAAATTATTAAAATAACTTACAAATTTGAATTTTAGGGATTAAACGGTCAGCAGTGGTACTTTTTGCAAGCGGTTCGAGCGGTTAATCAAGCTGTGGGTCGAATTATACGTCATAAAAGTGATTATGGAGCTGTTCTATTGTGCGATGAGAGGTAAACTGGAAATTAATTTAATTAATCGTATATTTATAATTTTAAAAAAATAATTTTTTTTTAAGGTTTAATAATAAGGAAACTTTAAATTCAATGTCGTCTTGGTTGCGACCGCATATCGCTTCGTATAATCATTTTGGAAAAGTGGTGAAAGAGTTGAAAATGTTTTACAATCACGCAGAAAAAATGGTGAATTTCAGTTAATGTCGTAACTAGGTAACGAAAAATTAATAATTAATGTATTTGCAGTTTCCAACGAATTTTAAAAAGAGGCAACTGGGTTCGAAAATTAAAATTTCTTACGAAAATGGTGGTGAACCTTCTTGTAGCTCAGCGTTCGTTTTGTCAAAACCGCGATTGAATTCGAATGTAATTAGAAAACCCAGTGAGCCATCGATTAGCGAATTGGATTTAACCGCTATTTATTCACCTGGTAAATTATTATTTCCCAAAAATCTAATTTATTTATTTAATTTTTTCTTTTTTAAAAAGGTGAGAATGCGTCAAACAAAAATGTTTCTTCGTCAAACGCAACTGGTTCTTGTTTCGATTATTTTGAAACTACCTCGATATCCCCCGCGATCAAATTGGATGCAAAGAAAGAAGAAAAGATTTCGAAGGATAAAAATCAACTGATACAAACTCCCGTTATAAAGAGAAAGAAAATAGTCATAAAAAGAAAACACGAGGAAATGGAGGATGTAATTAAACCGGAAAATGAGCAGAAAGTCGAAGAAAAACGCATCGCGCTTAGAAATTTCTTCATAAAAGCGAAAACAACGTTATCTCAAACTGAATTCTCAGATTTCACCTCGAATCTTCGTTCGATGAACTTAAAAACGTGTCAAATGTCAACTCTAGTCACAAAACTCTCGCTCGCATTCCTCTCAAAACCAACTACAAAACACTTATTTTACGGTAACTAAAAAAAAAAAAAAAAAAAAATTAAATCCAAAAATTAATCAAATTTATTTAACAGAATTCAGTACCTGCATTCCTAGTTCCCGCAAATCCGAATACGAAAAAGCCGTAAACGAAATAGAGACGACGCCATTTTTAACATGAAAATACTTTTTTAATTCTATCAAGTTTTTAACTTTTATTTTAATACTTACAAAATGTAATGCATGTATTTTTAATAAATTACCAAAATCATGTCAGTTACAAGCTTGAAACATTTCAAATATCATTCATTTCACATTATTGATTCAACACACAAAGAAAAAAAAGCAGATAAACTTGACACTATTATTCACTTCACAAATTCACTTTAACTTTCAAAAAAAAACAAAAAAAAATTTAAAAACAAGCAAAATAGATTCATCAAGTGTACCTGCTATTAAGTAAATACACAAAGGATTGATATATTTTATATCACTTACACTTTTTTCATTTTTTAAAATATTTTTCATTTTATCAGTTTTTTAAAGTTTTTTTTTATATTTTTTTTTTCAATCCTTTTTCAGGTATGTTTTTTCCTGTCTGCAGCAACTTCTTCGCGCCTGCGCATGATGGCTTGATTCTGTTCACGAATTCTGCGAATTTTTGCTTCCAAGTCATAGTTGACTTTAAATTGGTAATCTCCTAATAAAACGTACATACACAATTTTCATGATTATCGTTTGAAATTCACTCAACACACCCGCTCACAATTTTTCCATCGTTATACACCGTTTAAAACAATAACAAAATGTAATAAAAAAAGAACTAAAACTAATTCTTGTGCTGCAATAAGGTAAGAGTATTCGAGAAATAAATTACGGTCGAACCCCGTTATAACGAAATGACTATTTAGTTGAAATTTTTTCGTTATAACGAGTTTTTACGTCACAAAGTTCACTTTTTCATCGTTTAAGAGAATTTTAATTTTACTTTAATAATATCGTTTAAATATCATTTCGCATCATACGGTACAAAATATAGCATAAAAACACAAAGTATTTCACTGAAAAACTCGATATAACGAAATAATTTCACAAATTCGTAATAACGAGGTTTACATTACAACCAAAAACTCGTTATAACGAAATTCTTTCTCAAATTCTTCTCATTTTTTCGATTATTCACACCGCAAACTCGTTACAACGAAAATTTCCCATTCCTCGCATTTCGTTATAACGAGGTTCGACCGTACCTCTTCAAATACCCTTCTAAAACAGTGTTAACAAACAATTCCACCGTTTTCAAATAAAATTGTACAAAATATTTACAAAAAGCGCTGAAAAAGATGTATCATTAATACAACGTGTCTATTAATTAAAATTATTAAAATAATAATTAAAATAATTTTAAAATAATTTTAAAATAAAAAGTGGACATTTTCAAATTCCTCTTACCGAGGATTCAGAAATAAAAATCCCATCATTTTTACATATTTACAAAAATATTGAATCTATAAGATTTAACAACTCTCAAATCTACATGGTAGATATATTAAAATTATTAAAATATTAAAATAGGATGAGAAAAAAGGGGTAAGATTATAATAAACAATTTTTCCTTCTCGGTTGAATTTTTTTTTAAAATTCGAAAATGGAAGTCGATCCGCGAAGGATCCGCTTCCAACACGTACCTTGTACTGGAAGGATTAAAGAGGAAGGAGGAAGGTCAAAGTGTAGCAAGAAGGTTACCTGCCGGATGGGGGTCAGCGACCCCGGTTGATAACTCTTTACGGCTTCTCTTTGACGAATTAACGCTCTTTTTTTTCTCTCGTTTTCGGGATGAGGATGATGTTGAGCGGTCCAAGTCGCTGTCGTCGTCAACGTTGTTGTTTACTGGGCGACCCAGGCGTAAACGGACTGGGAGTTTTGTGCCGTTTTGATGCGATTTACCTTTAAAAAAGACAAATTAAA
>JAQIXT010001380.1:0-16212 GCA_034700445.1 Stenotaenia linearis | reverse complement strand
AACTTGTAACTTGTAAAATTCCATGTTAACTACAAGTTCAACGTGTAGTTAACATGGAATTTTACAAGTTAGAAGTTTGGCTCTCCTAAATCTCTCTAATACTTTTAATTTCTGAGATAAATTATGAAGTTCACCAACGAAATTTGTATTTTCAAGTCCAAATTTAAAACCTGTATGTTTTACTATAAAATTTACAATTATAACCACACATTGATAAATTAAAAACAATTACTTCTTCAGGTAGATTACTAGGTAGGAATTTTGTTTAACATCAGCCTAATTTCTGCTGCAAAGGGATAGACACTGATGCTAGAAGCCGAATACTCCTCTTCGAAATTTTGCCACTCTGCGAGAAAATCTTCTGAACATAAAACCAACAGCTTTATTTCTCTTCGAAAGAACGCCACTTGATTTTCCTCAGCTAGAAGAATCACCAACCTCGGCCAGGTTTGAGCCTGGAACCCTTAGGTCCGGAGATGAAAGCACTAATCACTCGTCTGCCAACGCCAGCACTTGTTTAGGATTGTTATCTTCTCATTTCAACATTGTACTCAATGTTAAATCATTGCAGTAAATTTTTTCTTAAATTTCTTTTATTTTTATTACACTTAATTACAATTTCTGTTTAAATTTAAATTTAAATTTTACTCTAAAAGTTCAAATTTTAAGTCTTCGAATATAATCTCTAGGTGAATATTTTTTTCTTTAGCAAATGTTGAAAGCATTTCTAATTTAACATCACTGTACTGGTTTTTGATATTCCTATTCAAAAATATGATCTGACAATTCGTCAACGATTTTATGTGCAATAATTCATAAACACTTTGTGGGTTCAACTTATTACAATTTTCTACATAAAATTCTCGTAATGTTTTATGTTTTGTTACACTTCCAATCTTATTGTTAAATCCATCACTGTCTTTAATTTTCAATTTTCGCAATACTGAACAAGCATTAATAAGTGCAATAAAATGACCTCTTTTAAACCAATCTTCATCGATATTTCGTAATGATAATTCCTTCAAACAAGGAAATTGCAAGCCATGTAAGGAACTTAGCACACTGCTTCGGTATGATCCGATCCTTAATCTATCAGACTTTAAACATTCAAGTTTTAAGCAATTTAGTTTAGTAAATTGTGATAGCAACGAATATATTTTTAAAGTGAATATATTGGTAGTTAAGTAAATTCTGCGCACATTCTGGCAGACTTTAAGCGCGATACCAAGATGATCTTCAACTATCTTATTAGATGTGTGGAAGCGTAATTTTTGTATATTAAACGCTGATAATTGCATAACTTCAAATGGTATTGCAGTAAGCCAATTTGAATCGGCATCAAGGTCTTCAATTTGAGGCATAAGTTCGAGAATTTGAGCACAACCAAAAATAGTAACATTTGAATCTGCGACTTTTAAGAAACGTAATGTGTGTTTGATATTTGAATTACCCGAACATAATTTCAGAAGTCCATTATCGGAAATGGCGGTACAAGAAACATCAAGAAATTCCAAGTGAAGAGACTTTAAGCACACCATTGCATCATTACTTACGTTGACCGCACAGAGAATTAATTTTTTTAAATTTGGAGTTAAACGGCACATTCGTATACATAGTTCTGCTGATAGATTACTGTAAAATGGCAGCTGAAGTTCCTCAATATCCTACAAAAATAATTATTACTAAAATAAAATATGATTTTTAATTATAAAGTTACTTTTAGTTTGTAACCGCAGACATCTAATAGCAACTGTATTTCAAACTCATCACTTTCGTAATTTATTGTAAGTTGTTTCTGTCCTTCCGTTACAAAAACGATAACATGCCCTGCTTGTAAATAGTTTTCTTGTTTTCCATCCCAATATTGATAATTTAAAATTGATGCAGAGAAGAGTCCATCCAGAAGAGTCTTCGCTATGAAATTAATAAAAAGAAATAAAGAACTGTTAAATTAATTTTAGTTTAACTTACGAAGTCGTTGGAGGTAATAGTAGACGATTGCGATATCCACAAAACTATCTCTAGTTGGCTGCCATTTTAATATCATTTTTCTAAGTTTTTCTTTAGATAATTCAAATAAGCGTAAAGTCTTCATTTTTCGTTATTGTGTCAATACTTTTTGTCAAGTGCAGTTTATACTTAAAATTTTAATATTGATATATTTCTAGATTCTTCAAAACAATTAAAATTAATAATAAACAAACAAACAAACGAGCTCTAATGCATCTTAATCTTAGTCACTGTAAGCTTATTAGAATCTTGAGCGTTGTAGGAAAGCTTAATCGAATGACGAACTAACAATCACAATGACAAAGCGCATAAACACATGATTTCTGTTCTGGTAATCCTCATAAATGTTTATTTAATTACTTTATAAGTAAAGCTTCATTTTTTAATATCTTTATCTCAGAGTAAATTAAATACACAGTGTAGTACATTGCAATTCGAAGTACATTTTTGAGTCAATACATTATACGAGCAAGCAAGTCGTGGAAAAGTGTCCTGGGAATAATTTCAATTCTAAGATTTTTCCCTTTTCTTTTAGCTTCTTCTTTAAGAGATTCAATATCAAATGCTCGTCTTTCAGCTTGGGACAGAAGCAAATCTACCTCACAATCTGTGATTGATGGGATATTGAGAAAATGTCGAATTCCTATTGGCCTCAAAAGATTGCAAAACTCAAGATGTATTCGTTTAACGTGTCTGCACGATAACAATCGAGAAACCTGCAATGCCGTCTGATCATCAAATCCATTGCATTCAGAAAACGTTATTTCCTGGAGTTGAGGACAAATTCTAAGAAAGTTAATCAAATTGTTTCTGTTCAGTAACCAATAATTTCTTCTATCACGAACTGAGAACTCCAATAAATTTGAAAAACGTAAACCTCTTGTGTCGATGACACATTCTTCAGCGGAAATGGTCGAGCTCGAACCCGAGTTTTCATTAAAAAATCTCGAACTAACCACTCTAAAATACAAAACTGTCAAATGTGACCACTGGGTCAACAAATTCAAGACATTGCGGGAAAACACACTAGTAGTTAGATCAATTTTAGACACAAGTGGGCAGCATTTTATGGCGATTTCTATTTCATTCTCGACTTGCTGACTCAAATTGCAAAAATTAAGCTGTCGCAGATTAAATTTACGTTCTTTCAAATCAGGTGGTAGTTTGGTGAGCCACGTACCATGAGAGAAATCTAAATACTCCAAATTAGGCATGGATCTCAGAATCAAAATATAACTTTCCATGTTGACTGCGTCGCCTATTTTAAAAACCCGTAATGAGTTTCTGATAATCGAGTCTTCCCGGCATAACACAACAAGCTGAGGGTCAACAAAACCTCTATTGATCTCGAGAATCGGTTTGTTCACTACCATTCCACCTAGTTCTACTTCTTTTAAAGGAAGATTAGCTATGAATTGAATTGCAAAGTTCGCAATGTCAACTGCAAGAAGGCTGAGTTTTTCCAACCGTGGGACATAATTGCACAACGTCTTGCAAGCATTTGCTGAAAGAAGACTTTGTTCTGGCAGCTTCAGTTCCTCCAAATTTGACAACTTGTTTCCACAAACGTCGAGAAAAAAGTCGTAATCAAAATCTTTATTTACCAAGTCCATCACTAATTGTGTCTGTCCGTTGTAAATAAACAACGCCACGTGCCACGCCTCCATACTTTTAAGAATATAACAGGAGTAGTATTCTTTATTAGGCGACTTAAAGTATGCAAATAATTCTTCAAGTATCGTCACAGCTGGATTTAAGCAAATCGTAAATTAACATTTATTCTACGATAAATAACAGTGTATTTACTTACGTAACTTTTGGAAGTATTGAATTGCGCTTTCTATTTCTTTTAAGTCATCAGGAGTTGGTTTACAATCTAATAATATATATCGCCTAAGAGTTTCACTGGATTGCATGTACAAATTCAACTTTCTCATACGACAATTACTCATAAACAATTTCTCAAAATTAAAATCGACACTCATGTTTAAATAAAGATATTTTAACGTCCAAAATTGTATAAAATTAAAATTAAATGTAACGATAATAAAATTAAACGGAAAAGTCGCCTAACAAAATAAAATGCAGGAGTTGACTTTGATATTTTAGTTCGCAATTTCCTGCACAAATTGTTAATCAACAAAGATCTCTTGCAAACAAAACTTAATTTTATTTTTGTTTATTTACATTGTTAGTGCTCACAAACTGTCTTCCGGTTGTGGATAAATTTTCAACTTTTAAAGTTAAAAATACAAATATATTTTTATTAAAATTGTTTTCTCCTTTTTTTTTAAATTTTAAATTTTAAATTTTAAAATAGTTTTTAAAATAAATTTGAACAGAAATAAAAAGAATTTATGAATCCCCAGAATGTTCTCTGAAATAACAATATATAGATAGTCTTAAATTTACGTTTTTTAAATTTGCAAGATGTTTTAATTTTGCCACGTCAAACTCTTTTGCTCTTTGAGATGGTATTGCCATTGAAATGTAAAGCTCGTATAGTGAGGGAATATGCAACATACAGCAAATTGCTTTTGGACCGATTAGATTGCAACTTTTGAGTCGTATACGTCTTAATTTACCATTGGTTAGCAATATAGCCATGTTACTAGCAATTTGATCGTCAAAACCACCGCAGTAAGACAAAGCTAAAGTTTCCAAATGCGGACACATTAGAAGGGTGTTTAAACAATGACCGCTCAAAAACCAATTAACATCAACTCGATGAATGGACAGATTACGTAAACTGCATAAAACAAAATTTTTAAAATAAACTGATAAATCGTCATAATTAATCACAATTAGATGATTAGAAAGAGTCAAAGTCACCAATTTCTTGAATTTAGTTAACCCATGTAGTATTTCCGGAGTGAATTCTCTGGAATTCATATAGATGCTGTTTACATCAGGACAAATGTTGACAGCAACGGTCAGTGCTCTAGCTATGCGTTCAGCTGGTCCTTCGCAATCCAATTTTTTCAGATTTAGCTGCATCTTCATCATTGATTCTGGTAATGATGTCAGCAACTTGCAATTATTGTAACTTAAATATTCTAACTGTATAATTGAAGTCATCAAGTGGCAGCAAGTGCTGATCGAGTTACGTTCTTCAATTCTCAAGTCCAGTAAAGTCAATCTAGCTCGTGATGTTGGCAGACAGAGTTCCATCAAACCATCATCCAGGACATCTGTATCCACGAGGTTCAGTTCTTTCAAAGCAAGGGTAGCCAGAAAAGGCATCGCATCGTCTCCGATACTGATGCCATGTAAATCCAGTTTTGTGATACAAGGTAACAACGAGCACATACTCTGGCATAGGGTAGCTGGAAGACTACTTCTGCCAGGTAGCTCAAGAGAGTCAATCAACTAAAAAGTAAATAACTGAAGTATAACTTACATGCAAGAAAAATCAGATTTACAAAAATTTATAATTATTAAATTTGTTGTAAAGAACGAATGTACTGTACATTTACAGTTTTAAACGAATGCTTTCCAGTAAATTTTTTTAAGTATTCTTTTTAACAAGCAAAAATAATATGTAATATGTATTAAATGTTTTCAATAAATGTAATTAATGTAAATTATTGTAAATTTTTGTAAATTTGTTTTTTTCTTGCGGTGTTATTTACGTAAATATTTCGCTACTTACCAACATTTTACTTCCGCTCACATCGAGTAAAAATTGAAAATCAAAGCTTCGGTTCTCAAATTTTAACTTCAATTCCGTTTGGCCATGAAAGAGAAAAAGAGCAATGTGCCATGCTTGTATGTAATGTTTATTGTCGTCTTTTGCACTGCTAAGAAATCTTCTGTACAGTTCTCTGATAAATTCCACAGCTAGAGAAATAAAAATTAAATTGTAATTTCCAATCACAATTAATAAAAATCATTTTTTCTTACATAAACACTGAATGTAATTGTTCATTTTCTTGGTTGAAGCAGCTAAATCTGGTCCTATTGGTTTCCATTGCCAAATAAATTTTACTAGTATTTCATATGTCAAATCACTCAAAGACAAAACTTTGTTTTTAAGCATATCTTGATTATTTTCTACAGAATAAACAAATTCAGAAGCTAATGTTTCAAGCCAATATTAAAAAATTAAAACTGTCTGAATATTAACAGTTCATTGCGATCATCACAGACTAATTTATAAAGGCCTGTAATTGTAGATTCAATAACCCATTGGTGTAAAGTTTATTGATTGTTGCATCAGACAATAAAATGTAAATAAAATTGAAATAATCACACTTTCATTGTATTTTGATTTTTATATAAATTATAACTATACTTTAATGAAACAAAGATAAATCATCTACAATTAATTATTCATTGAATTATGAATATTCATTGAAAAAATCACAGAATTGGTGCAATGCAAGTCTTGATACATCAATAACTTTTTTTTTAGTTGTATAAATTATGTAAATTCTTACAAGACATTTACAAAATTCAAGGCACAGACAGACAATTAAATCAACTACAGCAAAGAAGCAACTCAAGGGAATGTCTCTCACGATGAGAGATTTTGACAACTTGTTCACTTTACGTGAACATGTCATCAAAATCCGGCGGCTTTAAATGATCAGGATTGGGACTAAAAATAATAAAAAAATCTATTTTGAAACTGAAATAACAATTTTTCTTTATCTTTTTACCCTGTCGGAGGCTGTGAACCAGGTAATGCATCAGGATCTGGTGGTCCAAACGGATCAAACCGAGAACCGGGTGGTACAGACCCCCTGACGAAATATAAAACCAATCAATCCAGAAAGAGTAAATATATATATAATATCTTATAATTAAATATTATTTAAGTGCTTTGGCTTTTGGTATTTTACTTGCCTAGGCAGTTGGCCAGGTATACCTGCAGCTGGATGATAAGGATTAATGCCTGGAAATCTTTGCCGAGGGTCCATGAGCATCCCACCACCTCGTCGACCCAATGGGTCTAAATCACCTCGACCTACGCCCATGGGATCAGTAATGGCATCCCTAAGTAAACAATTATTAATGATAAATTTCTGAATTTATTTAAATTGAAATCTACCATCCTGACGATGTGCCGGGAGGCATGCGAAGAGGTTGAGGAATTCTTAATGGATCGTCGTCAATGAGTCTAGATCTTGAATTAGAATTTCTGGTTCTGAATAAAATTAGTGGTTTTAATGACTAAAATTTATTGTAAAGATTTTTTTACCTTTCTGGTTGATTGTTTCCTCGTATAGGTGATGCAGTTTGCAATCTTGAAAGGATCTCTGACCTAAATCTGTTTAAGAATTCCTCAGGATCTATGTACAACGTTCTGAAATTGGTTAAGCTGTCGGACACGTATTCTTCAACTGTAGCTGACATACTAGCCGTTTTCTCATTTTGAGAATTCTGCGTTGTGAGAATATGTCAAACGTTAGCGGAATAAGTTCCAAAATTTTCTAATTTAATATGGCAACTTACAAATGCATTGATGAGCATATTTCGGTCTACTCGAATAGCAGTAAGTAACAAAACGCTAGCAGATTTTGAAGAGTCAGTAGAAACATATTGCAGTGTATAAACATCTTCGTTTTGATTCCAGTTTTGAGGCAACAATTCAGAACTATTAATATTCTCTAAATTAGTAACAACCTAATTAATGAAACAAATGTCAAATTCACGAATTTCATATAAAACTTAAGTGACATTAAAGTAATACCTCGCTTTCAATTCCAATACATCTGAAACCGTTTACAATCATACACCAATGAAGTTCCGTAATAAACGCGTCTTCTTTAGACTTTAAACTACTTGCTACAGTATGATACAGCAATTCAAGCCCTGAAGTAGTCGCCATTTTGTTGTGACTACAACACCCTGATCTGAGCAAGCGTCTGTCCACGTCTGTCTCTTTTGTGTTTAATCGAACGAGTCAGCGCTGCAATAAGATTACGTCATACATTATCAGAAAACATACTTTAGTCAAATAATCATAGCATATAACCATCAAAATAAGTTTAATGAGAAATATATTAAATTTAAGAAAGAATGTGATTAAATCAGGGATTAAATAAAATGTTTGGAGGTCTGTAAAACCAGAAGTAAATAAACTAACCAGGTTAGTTTATTAACTTCTGGTAAAACGTAGGCGAAGTGAAAATCTGGATGCTCATTGGCTGGTGAATTTGGGACATCACTGGACACAGTGGAGTTGAAAGGTTGAAATCACAGATTGTAAACTCAGACGAATGAAGCGGAGTATGTATATATTTTTTAATCTGTGGTTGAAATAGCATTGAGTATATTGGTTTTTTTTATATTTCTTGTCAAATGTTCTTTTAAAAAGCTGTAAAAGTTATAGATAATACAAAACATGTGAAATTGCAAATATAATGAATTTAATTAAAGCAAAATTTTTTAAAATAAAATAAATCATTTGTTTTTTTTTAAAAATCACTCCAAATAAAGATTTATTATTCTTTTGTAATAATAAATGAGGTTTAATCATACCATACTCAAACAATAAATTAATTCAAATCTTTGAAAACAATAACTAATCAAAATTAATATTAAAATAAAAAGAACCAAAGAAAATCAAAAGGGAAAAATGCAAAAGAAAAGTGAAGAAACCAAAAGAAAACCCTCAAACAAACCCCATAAAACCAAAACATAGACTAAGAAAACATAAGGAAACAAAAAAAAAGCAAAATACAATGAAATAAAAAAAAGCAAAATACAATGAAATAAAAAAAAAGCAAAATAAAACCAAAAAAACTAAGGTAAAACAAAAATAAAACTAGGAAAATTCAAAAAACGACAGAAATTTTAAAATATCCAAATATCTTTTAAATACTCACGCTAAAAAGTGAATTTTTAATATTAAATCTTTTGACAGATTTTAAAAATTGAATATTGTTTTAGTTTTTTTCCCTTTAGAAACAAGAGCAGAAGTTACATATTTATTTAAAATTTAAAATTTTACGTTTGTGCCAGAATGATTGGTTCATCAATACCAAAAGTAAATAAAGTCCAACTTCATTTACTTCTGTTGATACATACTGTTAAATAACAGTACATACTGTAATTTATGTTGGTAACAAAGAAGTACATATTGGAACATTTTGCATCCAGACACTCAAAATGCTTCATTTCATTTTTTACATTATTTTAGAATCGCATTGGAATAAAACTTACATTTAATTAATCTTTATTCCAAAGTAACTGATTATTTACAGAAAAATAACAAAAAAGAAAAAAAAAGAATCACGTCTGAATTAAATTAGAAGGTAGTCGATTCCTTCTTTCTGAATTTTTGTTTTACTCCCGTCCTTCTATACTCCGATCTCTCTTTAAGATACTCTTCAGTGCATTCTTTTTTAAAATCTTCGTCTTGATACCTGTGCATAACAAAACTGTTAGATAAATTTAAAAAATCTTTAGTAAAGGAAATCTTATACCATCTAGTAAGACAGGCCTTCAGCTCTGCATTTTCTTTGCGACAGTTGAATAGCATTGCGGCACCGTTCGCAAGACAGCAGTCTCCAAATCCTATAAAATTGTTCCAAACGACAGAAAGTTTTAATTTAACTTTAAAATTAAAATTTAGTATTTTAATATCCCAATATTCTTTAAACCTTTAACTAATTCAGGACATTTCTCGGCCCTCGATTTCTCTCTCATCTTTTTAGGAATCAATATTTCCATTTCCACTTTTCTCAATGTTTTATCATTTGGATCTCCTACGGAAAAGAAAACGATGATGCATTAGTAAGCTGAATTAAAATACTGCGTAAAATACAATGACAAACCAAGTCCATGAGGACCAGCACTGTATTTATTAGGCAGCACTGTTTTTAAATTCGTTTCCGGATTACTTGAACTAAACATAATTCATCAAATAAACAAAGTCAAAATTTACTGCGATCCAAACTTCTCTCGAATCTTCAGTTTTAACTTAAAAAAAATCATCAGCAGATGTCGCATCCAACGTTTGTTGACTGTACAGTGCTGCCATCTTTGCCGCTTTTCATATTGCTGAATCACGGAGCGAAAGCATTGTAACTGCTTATAAAAGTTTTCTCATCAACTGTTAACTAAGCCTTTTCCTTAGGATGGATCGTTTATTACGTTTGGGAGGAGCTATGCCTGGTCTAGGACAAGTAAGTTGGATAACTTTGATTGTAATTTGCACAAATAAATCTTAAAATTTGATTTCAAGGCACCTCCACCCGGAGATGCACCAGTGGTCGACACAGCCGAGCAAGTTTACATTTCATCGTTGGCTTTACTCAAAGTAAACCTAATTTTTAATTTTTAAATATATTTCAATAAATTTACTGATTACATTAACAGATGCTGAAACACGGTCGTGCTGGTGTACCGATGGAAGTTATGGGTCTCATGTTGGGTGAATTTGTCGATGACTACACCGTTAGAGTTATCGATGTGTTTGCGATGCCTCAGTCTGGAACGGTAATTACAAAATACAAAATACAAAGTCGAAAGAATTGGATTTAATGATATTTTAATATTAGGGAGTCAGTGTCGAAGCTGTTGATCCCGTATTCCAGGCTAAAATGCTTGATATGTTGAAACAAACAGGACGGTAATGGAAATTGTAATTTTTGTTGTTTGAATAATTTTATTTACTTTTTTTTTTTTTTTTTTGTAGTCCCGAAATGGTGGTAGGTTGGTACCATTCTCACCCTGGTTTTGGTTGCTGGTTGTCCGGAGTCGATATTAACACACAGCAAAGTTTTGAAGCTTTGTCTGAAAGAGCCGTGGCCGTAGTCGTTGATCCCATTCAGAGCGTCAAAGGAAAAGTCGTGATCGATGCTTTTCGTCTGATTAATCCCAATATGATGGTGTTGGGTCAAGAACCTCGCCAAACTACGTCGAATTTGGGACATTTACAGAAACCGTCAATACAAGTATACAAAATCATTTAAAAATTTTTCTAATTTCTACTAAATGTTCGGTTTTTATAATTTTTTTTTCAATTATTTTTATTTTGTTAGGCGCTGATCCATGGACTGAATAGGCATTATTACTCAATATCCATCAACTACAGAAAAAATGAGCTGGAACAAAAGGTTAAATATTTTTTACCAAATTTATTTCTCCTTTTAATTAAATTAAATTTGTTTTTTAAATAGATGCTGTTGAATTTGCACAAAAAATCTTGGATGGATGGATTGACATTAAAGGATTATAATAGCCATTGCCAATTAAACGACAAAACGGTTCAAGAAATGTTGGATTTGGCTAAAAATTATAATAAGGTACGTATTGAAATTTACTTAATAATGTGTAGAATGTAAGTTTAAAAAGTGGTCATTTTATAGTCTCTTGAGGAGGAAGATAAAATGACACCAGAGCAGTTGGCAATTAAGAACGTGGGTAAACAAGATCCAAAACGTCATCTTGAAGAGCACGTTGATGTTCTCATGACTGCAAATATTGTTCAATGTTTGGGCGCCATGCTCGATACCGTTGTGTTTAAATAAAATATTCGTAATTTTTTTTATAACTTAAAATCTTGCCTCTTATCTCATCTTAAAATTAAAGCGTTAATTGGTTTAATAAAAAAATTCTCTCAATTGCTAGATACGTTTAAAATATGATTTTAATTTTAAAATTTAAATAAAAGAAATGGCGTATCAGAAATACATATTTAAATTTCAGTTACATTTGATTTATTTAGTTGGTAAGGTTAGGATAAACATTTATCATGCATTTAAGTACAATAATTAATAAAAGTAAGATTTGCTAAACATGATTTGGGTGTAATATGTAAATCAAATATTGAAATATTTGGCCATCATCAATACAAGTCACTCCATCATTCTTTTAATTGTCTTTTTCCTACCATATCAAACAACTTCTCATTACTAGCGACCTGGTTTAGATAATTTTTTTCATTTTCAATTGTCAATTGATTAGCTATCGCAGCAGCAGGGTCAGTGAATGACCAATTTGGATTGCGACTTTGCCTTTTGTTTGTGGCTCCATTTGCTTCCATCAAAGTGAAGTAAAGATTTGATCTTTCTGAAGAAATTTCTTCAGGCGAATTAGCCATAAAAGACAAGTTGGGAATTCTTTTGGGTTTCAATACCAACATTGTGAAGTCGTCATGGAAGGGATCTTGAATTAAATGGCTATTTTCTTCTTGGATGTTGGAAATGCTTCTTGCGCTCGCAAATTTGATGACACAAAAACACAAAGTGATAGAGAATAAGTGAAACAGCATTTTCTGTAATTAAAGTAAACATGGAAATTTTAGATCCTTCGTTACTATTAACACTCCAGTTTAAAACTGGCAGTTTTAGTTTACTTTTAAAAATCCATCTAGAAATAGTAATAAATTAGTAATTAGTTAAAAATTAGTATTCGTGAAAAAGTTGAAAAAGAGGTTGCTGCTTTTTAATAAAAAGTTTTTATTCTCCAAAAAAAAAAAGTTTGATGCGACTTAGGAATGAGGTAACCAAATGATTCTTGGGAAATTCCTGAAAAATATATTTATTAAATTTCGTTAAATTCATTAATAAAGAAATGAGTTCCTATTTTTGTTTCAGGCATTGAGTAAAAAGTATACAATGTTGCGATTGCTAAAACCCAGTCATAAATTAATATAGGCTGGGCCGTTATAGACAAGCAGTGCGAAATATTGTCCGCATCCCAAACAGCAACGCACGGATGGAGATGCGGGGGGGGGGGGACCTAACTTTTTCCTAAAATAATTAACGGGATCGATGGAAACCCACTCCCAAGTTGCGGCCATGTGATTGTCGTTTTTCTCTCTTGTCAAGCCGGAACTGCGCGCCTCAATTAGGCTCAAATACCTCGAATACGTCAATTATTACATCAATTTATTCAGTTGATTTACACTCGTTACATCACGTCTAGCATGCATTTGAGTACATTCATTTATTAAGGGAAGGGGTTTATTAATGATGATCTGGTGTAATCTGCAGAATAAACTGATTAAACCGAGTATTGAAATTTGTGACTGCTCTTCATTGCCAGTCACTTGGTTGTCGTTTTCCAATTTCTCGCAGTCTTTCATCATTGTTGGCGAGCCGGTTCTGATATTCTTTTGCTGCCTCTAGCTCCATGTTGTGATACAGTGTTTCCAGTGGAGCAACGATTGACAAATTTGTACCGCCTCTTCTTTTCTTGGCCCCTGCATGCTTCAAGTTGAAGTCATGAATCATTTTTTCTGTGGAAATTTCATCGGGCGTATTCGCCAAAAAAGACCAATCTGGAATCCTTCGGGCCTTCAATACAAGTGCTTTGTTATTGAAGTCGTCCTGTGCGCTTTCTTGAATTAAATATCTATTATCTTCTGCAGGTACAAGCTTACAATCGCTGCATTCTTGTAATCTAGACAAACTTCTTGCGCCCACAAACGTAACGGCGCATAAACACAGAGTGAAACTGAGTAAACGAAGCATTTTCTGTAATTAAAGCAAGAAAATTTTGTTAATGATCATTTCCTAAGAAATTAATTAGCCAATACATTGTTTTAATTCACATACCGTTTTTATTTAAAAAGCTTGATTTTCGCGCAACTGTAAGTTTAGAAAATGATTCGCATTTGGGTAAATTAGCCTGTGATTTTAAAATTGTTATGTTAATTTATGTATGTCTATTTTTCATCTGCGAGTGTAGCGTTTGAAATGGGTTTGAAGCGTTGATCGCTTAAGTGCGGTGTAAACAAGAAAATATCCATCTAAAAGTAAAAACATCATACTCAAAATTTGATCAATTAGTAGCCCGTGATGAGAATTTAAATTAGATGTTGCTTATTAAAAATACGGTAAGCAGTTTTGCGTTGCTTTGAAAAATTAATGTTTAGGCTTGGATGAGCTGAACTTACCAGTAGCTATTATCAGCGAATTAATGCGTTTAGATTATGTTGTCAAAAACTGATTATCAAAAATATTCTTAAAAAAGAAAAGAAAAGATGCAGACTGAATATGAATTATGCACTGCCATTTAATATAATTTACTGGTTGGAAATTCCTCATGTTTAGCACCATCTGTGAGTTTTATGTGAGGTCTACTAAGATATTCAGTTTTTACTACGTGTGTACACTTCTAGATATTTCTTCTTTTATATGGAGCGAGCATGTGATTTGGGAACGATGTTTTACGATTACACATTTGGGTCGACCGATTTGTCAAGGAAAAAACATTGTCTTAGCTTTCGGTCCAAAGGGACATTTAAAAAGGGTCGAGATTGAGTAATAAGAAAAAGGTGAAAAAACTTTTGTTTTAACTGTATCGCATTTCTTCTTCTTGTATCTTTTAAACAATTTAACGTAACTTATACTTGTTTAAGATAAAGTTAAGTTCCTAAAAATATGTGGTCAATTACCCGCACATCTCTTTCCAGTTACATCAATTTAAGGCAAAAAATAGACTTATTCTATGCCACTCACGTCCATTTCAAGAAGGAACGTGTAAAAGATAAATCTTTTCGAATAGCTGGATAAAATCTTTTCCCAAAAGACAATTTGTGTAAAAACGGAGTTTCAAATATCACATTTAAAAGAAAAATATAAAAATCTTATCACATTGGCTCCAATACGCGAAAAATGAACATTTCTCTCAGCAATCACAAAACTGTATTAAACGAATGAAGAAAGTATGTAAGTTTTTTCCTTTTTCTCTTCAATCGCCAGTGTTAAAGGTTTGTCCCTAAGCGCTGGAAGCGAGAAGCAATCCACTTAATAAATACCCTTAGAGAATCTAATCAATATTTTCGTCAGTAAACATCAGATGAATGAAGAGGAAAAACAAATGATGAACAGTTCAAATGACAAATGAAGCACAGCAGCTGCTTGATAATTAGCGAGTCTTGAAAAATTTTTATTCATCAAACGTAGATGGAATTATAAGAATCGCTCGATGATAAATTAGCTATTTTTTTGTAATTAATTGGTAAAATTGTTGATAGCAAGTTAGAAATGGGTTCAACCGCAATCGTTAAGCTTCACTACGAAGCATCATTTTCGAGTTACGTCACTCAAATAAAAATTTTTATTCTTAAACATTTAGTTCATAAATTAGTGAATTAATGATTTGTCATTATTCTTAAGTTACTTTTGTTGCAAAATATTGTTTTAAGACAAAATAAACATCTTTATATGAGTTTAATCCGTTTGCAACTGTTGAGTCACTCTGAGTGGGCATTTTTTTTACCCAATCTCCCTTTGGATGAAACGTGCTCTTTTGGACAAAGACGCGCTTCACATTGCCCTTTCATAATCAAGTTACGATGCTATATTCACTTGACACGTCTATTACAACATGTTTATTCTCGAACATGTGGGTTGTTAAGATCCTTTGCGGAAAACGTTACCTCATTTATTTCTCTCTTCCCCGACCCTCCTCCGTTTTTTAATCATTGGCAAAAAGTGATCTGTTTAAGAAAACTTTGTCAGTTCTAACAGTAGGGGGGCTGGTAATTTTTTGTTGTAGAAAATTGAAAACTAGCTTGAAATTTGAAATTGATATTATCGACATAGTTTTTTTTTTTTTTTTTTTTTTTTACAAAATGTCAAGAAAAACATTTCACATTTCAACTTTAAATTAATTAGTGAATATTTTGCACAGCCAATAAACGAATGCCATAAAAAAGTGGATCCAATATTACATTATAACCTAATTTTTAAAAAAAATTTATCAAACAAAACTTTTAAGGAATTTATTAATGAGTTTAACGTCTTTATTTATTTTAGAAATGAAACCAATTTCAAATCACTAGTTCTACTGTAAGTGTGGTATTAATTTTGTTTGGGAAAGTATGTAGACTGGGAACAGAGCATGTGCAACTAAAAGACTTGATTTCAGTGCATGTGACACACTGAAAGGAAGCAATTAAACGAATCCTCTTCCAATATATAAAAATCAATTGTTGTCAATAATACCGATAGGCGATAAACTAAAATAACAAATTTAGCAATAAAATGCGCATTGGAAGATTTAGAAAAACATTGGATTGCACAAGTTGAATAACTCCAAAGTTAATGCGAACTTTTTGTTACTTTAAAATGAAGAATAAAGTCTTTTTAGTAAGTCTTTTTCTTTCTTTTTTTGTGTATTACTCAAATAAGCTTAACTTGACAAGATCTTTCTGATATTTCTGCCTGGACATTATTTATTTATACTATACTCGTGCTATTGGACTATCGACATAAGAAAAATTTTAAATTCATTTTT
>JAQIXT010001379.1:0-16225 GCA_034700445.1 Stenotaenia linearis | reverse complement strand
ACTACAGTAAAATTTAATTTACAGCACTGAAAATGCAACTTTAATGCAACTTTATGGCTTATTAAAGCCCGTTTTTTACGCAGTGTAAGATGAAGTGGGAATGAGGTTCTGTAGGCAAAATACATTGTTAAAAGAGTAATTTGCATTAGAGGAAAAGAATTAACAATGAAATAAACTGAAGACCTGTTTACATTTTATTCAAAGAAAGTCCAAAACACATTCATTCTGTAAGTTCATTGAAATATGCATTATGTTGGGTTTTAAATGATGTAATGATTGTATTGCTATGTTGCCAGGAAATCATTATTCTGTATTATAAGTTGCCTGGTCATGGTTGTGTGGAGAGTTGTAGTCCTTACTGTAGCTGTGTTATTAAACCACATTTCTGTTCTTCACTTGGTCTGAGCCACTAGTTCTTAATATTTTAGATGTGTGTGATGAGTGGTGCAACAAGTGACCGAGGTAAAAAGTAATAAATGACCAAAGTTTTGGCTCAAAAAGTCTTGCAGAAAGATTTCAGTCAAATATGCACCTCACAATTGGTCACTGGTCCTGGTGTTGAGACGGCTTGAGTCATTTCTGACAGTTTGGTGATAGACGCCATCATCATCATCCCTACCTGCTTCATCATCAGCTCCATCGTCATTTTTCCATCTGGTTGATCGTCCTGTTTTGGTCCTTTGGAGTCGTTGACCTACTAAATGCTGCGAGGGCATGGATTCCCGTCCAATGGAATCCCTTTGACGCGATATTTTCGTCGAAGGAATCCTGTCGAAGGATTCGCGTCGACAGGAACGCCGTCGACGGTATTTTCGTCGACGGGATTCCCGTCGAAAATAAACAACGGGATTCCCGTCGAAAATAAACAACAGGTTTCCCGTCGAAAATAAACAACGGGAATCCTGTCGAAAGTGGGCACATGGATTCCCATTGAAAAACAGTTGTCAATCACAGTGAAATTAAATGTGAAAATTAATTTTGACAAAAATAATAAGTATAAATTATTTTATTGCTTGATGGGTAGCGAGCATTGATTTGCCGCTATGAACAAACACCTATTTTACAGTCTTGGCCAGCCTTACAGTCGGTGGAGGTCCAACATAAACTAAATCCACACCTATAATGATCAATTAAGACAGTTATTTATTGAAATTGTTGATGCATGATGCACTTTATATTAAAGTTCGTTCTTACACATCAGAAAACTGAATGCACATTGCAAGAACAAATAGAAGCTAAATGAAAGGAACCTTCATTTTCAGCAATTGGTTGGTATCGAAACGATGTTGGTTTGAAAGTGTATTGGAAATTATGATAAAGCTCATGGCTGATGGTCTTTTATACAGAAATAGAAAATTGATGTTAATGACTTGCAAAGCTGGAAAATAAATGGCACAATCAATGGCTATTTTAACTTAATTTCTCAATATGCACAATTTTCTCATATTTCACTGCAAGAAATAAAAGATGCATCCACCAAATTCTGTTTTTTCACAATTTTTTAAACAAGATTTTGATATAGTACTGTCCAGAAAAATAAACTGATTCTATTTTTACATAAATTTTTTTGATTTAACATAAAAAGGCACAAAAAGAAAAATCCCATTAAGGGATAACAAACATTTAGGTATTTTCCCCTTAGTACACACAATTGTTTTTATAATTTTTTTCTACATGCTGCTCTGTATAACATATTGATAGTGTAAAAACAGAATTATGGTATATATATATATATATATATGTTTTAACATTAGAGAGTTTGCGAAGAATGAAACTTATGTCTTATAACTTATAAATTCCATGTTAAATATAAGTTAGATTTATAATTAATATGGAATTTATAAAGTTATAAGACATAAGTTTTATTCTCCGCAAACTCTATTATTATGGTATTGTACTTATACTTCCTTACATCACTTTCTTAAGTCATTACAGATAAGATATAAATTCCTCCAAAATATGTTTAGTGGGTATTACACTGTTAATTATATTGAAGGACTGATCACTACCCTTGTTACTGTATAAGAGTAAACACCTGAAAAATACTGTAAGCTACCTCATTTACATCTTGCTTTTTATACAACTAATTTAACACCTTTAAAAATGAGGTGCAAAGTTAACTTCATGAGTTTTTAACAGTCCCAATATTTACATGAATACCTTCATTTTTTAAATTTAAGAATGTAATATAAAGTATTGAATTGAATTTTCTTTTCAGTTTGAATATTGATAGAGCTAATTACATCCAGTTACTTATAGGTTAGTTAGTAGAATATTTGTAATGGTAACAAATAAATTATAAGTAGTAGTTAGTATTATGCACAAACTGAAAACAATTGAGTTAAAAAAATACAGAATATCTTAATTTTTTTTCTTCTTAGTTTTGGTGATTTTTGTAGATCATTTACACATTTCTATAGTTTCACATACAAATCTATTGATATTCTACAGTTTAATATAAAAAATATAAGTATTTTACTGATTTACAGTAAAACATGTAAATAAAAAAAACTAAAAAAAATTAACTCACCCAAAAAACAATAATTTCTAGATTTTATTACTAGATTATATAAGTTTATAGTGCACTCAAATAAAATATCTTAAACTATAAATACAATATTTGTTTCTTAGATTAGAAAGAATATTTTTCAAAATTTTTCACTTATAAGTGAATTCATTAAAAAGTAATAAATTTCCTCTCCAGTTTAAATATTGATAATGAGCTAATTAAGTTTATTACTTCATAAATATAATGTAGTTTTCAAACAGTTGCTGCAGCTGGAATCCAGAAATTTGAAATTACACTTACTCAGCTAAGAAACTTTGATATTTTGAAAAAATACTATTTAAAATACTAATGTATCTTCTATATTCATGTGATATCCCTTTAGATGTGATAAAGTTTGAAGAGGAATAAGGAAACAGTTCCAGTCACACAACACCTTTATTCTATATTGAATATTCTCTTTGATAACCACACAACAGTTGCTTTGGTCAATTACTCAATTGACTTATACAATGGATCTAACAAAACCTTATAACAATAAACCAAAGAGCAATCATAAACTCAAGTACACAACACTTCTTCTCCAACAAGATAAGCAGACAATTTTCAAGAAGATTTCTACTTAAGTGTTAGTAATAATTATTTTCCTAATTTTTCTAATTTTTGTTTTTCCCAATTTTTCTAATTTTTGTTTCTCTAATTTTTTTATCATTTTTTAAAATTTTTTATGTCAATTTTACTCAATTTTTCTGATTTTTTTCATGCAAGTTAAACCAAACAACCACGCGTTCAATGCAGTGGTTATGGCGTCCGAAATGACGCAAAAATGAATGAGAAGGAGTGAAAAAACCAAGTCTAATAGCACGCGGTCACGGCAGTGGTTATGGCATCCGAAATACGCAAAAATAAACAAAAAAGGAGAGAAAAACCATGGGCCAATGAATGAATTGTCATACCACACTTAAACCATCAGTCACCTGGTTGTCAGGTTTTCAAACCCATGAGATTACCCCCGCAGTGTCTTATCTCCCCTCTTTAATCCCTTAATGCTAAACAGTGAAGCCATCTTTTTGCATGCATTTTTTAGTGTTTTTAACTATTTTATGTATGAAAAAATTGTTTGATATGATCCAAACTTTGACAAAAACCACCGCCATAGTCTCAGAAATCATCCTGTAAAATTTGGTTTTTATACCTTCAGCAGTTTTTGAATGCATAGAGAACAGACAGACAGACAGACAGACAACTTTCTTCTTTATATATATAGATAGATAAAATAAATATCTAAAATGTATTTTCAACTATATATTCCAAATATAAGACTTTAACATGTGGGAACAAAAGACAAAATACAAATGGTGGAAGTTTGTTCAGTTTTCAAATGACTAAATTGAGATAAATATTTATTAACTGAAATATAAAATTACAAATCTAATAATTACAAAGCCAATAAACAAAACAAAATCCAAAAAGAGAGAGAAAAAGCCGAAGGGCAAAAGTGAGCTATAGCTAAAACAACAAGAGAAAGCGAAAAACAATAACCTTAAAACCATCAAAGGTACAAAAGTCTTTTAGCATCAAACAAAAGGATGTGTTCAGGGAAACTTCAAGAAGGTAGTAAGAAGTTATAAGTTGTTGGAATTTCATCCATGCTAAATCAAAATTAATAAAATTAAATAAAAATTAATTTTGCCAAAAATAATTAAGTTTAAATCATTTTATTGATTGACTCGCTTGACTTAATAACAAACATTGATTTTCCTCTATCCACATACACCATAACATGTTTGGCTACTACAACAGTCAGAATTTCTTATACATAAGTTTGGTCCACAGCTGAAATGATCATCAATTATATTAAGACAATTTTTTTATTAAAGTTTTAATACGTAATACACTTTATATTAAAGTTTGCTTACGCATCAGAAAGTTGAACGCACACTGCAAGAACAAGTAGAAGCAAAATAAATTGAACCTTCATTTTCAGCAAAATTGGCTGGTATTGAAACTGTCAGTTAGAAGTAGATGTGCTGGAAAGTATAATGAAAATCACTTGTAATGGTCTTTTATACAAAAAAGAAAATTTATGGAAATGATTTTAAAAGCTGGGAAGTAAATGTCACAATTAATAGCTAATTCAACTTCATTTTCTATAATATGAATAATTTGCTTTTATATCACATTCTAAGAAATGTAATATGTGTATTAGTTTTAATATATGTAGATACAATATTTCTCAAGGTAGCCAGTGACTGCTAAGGCCTTATAAAACTTATCACAATAAAAATATTTTTCACAGTCCAAAATTCTTATCCAATCAAAATTTTTAAACAATTCCAATATTTAAACAATTAAAATTTTTAAACAAGTATAAAATCTTTCACAAATCCAATCCCTCCAAAAATAGTTGGAGATAACCAACAAAACAAAATCCAAGAAATAAAAGAGAATGCCAGGCTGGAGAGTAAAAGAGTTGTGGTAAAAAACCAATAAGAGAAACAACAAAACTGTGACCACCCACTCCCCAACACCAATCATAGCTCACTTTAGCATCACACTACGTGAAGTACTCAGGGGGACCACAAGATGATAGAGAGATGGAATTTTCTCTCTCTATCATTGCATGAGAGATATAAATTCATCTAAAATGTTTAGTAGCTGCTTTAATTTCAAAAGTATAAATATTATAAAGATTTTGTAAATATACAACTGTATACAAGTCAAAACAGTGCAATAACAGGCAGTATTTGCCACAACCGCCTGCCCCCAATTACCGCCTGGTCTCCAATTACCACCTGGTCCCCATTTTCCACCTGGTCCCCACAATCCTGCAGGTCTGTGGTTACCACATGAAAGTCTGTAGTTACCATATGAAAGTCTGTGGTTACCATAGACTACAACAGACTTTCTCAGAAAATACACATGGTATTAAGGTTTTTATTCAGATTCAGATTCAGATTTTTTTATTTTATTATAATAGCCTGTCCCCAATTCCCGCCTGATCTCCAATTTCCGCCTGGTCCAGTGAAGCGGAATTTGGTTAACCGCCCGGGCCATAATTAGAAGCTGTACGGTATGTATGTATGTATGTATGTATGAGCAAAGCTATTTTGTATTATAATATGATTGTTTCAAACAATGAATAATATTTTTAGACTGATAAGATGGTGCTCTACAACTTCCAAATACAGTATTTTCCCTTTTATTCTGTGCTTTAGAAGTTAAATAGTCAATTACATTGATGGTGAAATTTGAAATTGTCACTGGATTTCCTTCATCCTATTGTCTATAGATCCATCTGCAATTATTTAAGAAATATTTGGTGATAATATGAGAAACTAATGATATTAGGCACTTAATTGAGTTCTGCTGTAAGTTGTCATGGCTGTATGAAATGAGCACAAAAATTACTTTGACTTGTCATCATAGATGGAAAAGCAGATATATAAAAAAGTGTGAAAAGTAGTTCTTAAAGGGATTGTTGGTTAAAACACTATTTTTATACTACAATGTTTTTTGAATGGTGCTTTTTTGAGATTGTAATATTGGTTTTTATTGCTGAAACTGCTTTTTATTGATAAATAAAACAATAGGTCTTTTTTCATTGTTTGTAAGTGATTTTTTTTTATTACTGGAAAGAAAGTTTTCATTGCAGAAATGAGTTTTTATTGTTCAAATTTTTTTCCTTTGTTTAAATTCCAATAATAAAAAAAAATCACAGCTCTACATTAATTAAAAAAATAAAAGGAAAAATGAACAAAACTGTAAATAAGAAACTCCAATGTCAGTAACTTGTCTACATCTAGTGGAGAAACTCTGCAACAATTTCAACTTTACACACATTATAAATTGAAATGAAGCCTACATTTCAAGAAAATTGCTTTGAAATGAATTGTTTATCACATTCTTCATACTTTTTGAAGAATCTGTTTGTTATTAATGTTTTTATGGTTGTTGATGGAAGTGAGTGACTGTAACAGAAGAAATGGGAAGATATGTTAGATATTTTATTTAACATCATATCATGATAAAGGTTTATTCTGCTTTTGCTTTTAATTACATTACATGACACTTCAATCAGCAATCAAAAGTTTAGTGCTTTATTTTATTAAACCCCAGGCAATAAAGTCCCATCCCAACAAGTCGTAATCATAATGCAATATAGTTTTATTAAGGTTTAATTTTTGTTTTCAAGATGTGTTTTTGTGTGTTATTTGAAGAAGTGAGAAATTGATTTAATTTAGAGTTTTCAAGTAATCAAATGAAAGTTGTTTATTATATTAAGTTTATTTGGGTGTTTATGGCTTCCTTCATGTTAAGGATATTAATTACAGTGTGATTATTGCTGTATACCAAGCAGCATTAGCCCTCATGTGGGCATGTCTCATTGTCCACTATTTCTTCTCAGAAGTGCATGAGATGTACAATGGGAGAAGATGAGGCAGAGAGTGGCTTACAAACAGTTCTGTAGGGCACCCTTTCATTGAAAAGGTTTACATTTTGACCTTTAGAGGTAGATATAAATGTCTCCATTTTACTACATAAAAGATAATGTAATAAATCTTTTTTAAAGGTCTAAAAATTTAAACCTTTATATGTTAGAACTATGGGTAGAACACATTGATCTCTCTATGAAAGTTTAATCGTGTATTTACCCAAAAAGATCTAATATTTACATCTCTTAATTAAGGTTGAATTTTCACCTTTAAAGTTAGCTATTATACCTTTGTATGAGGGTTTTCTGTCGTGAAGGTTTTTAATCTTTATCTTCTTCTGCCTTTTTCATTATACCTTGTGACCAATCTCCTACCATTTCGCCCATTTGCTGGTGGTCGTCACTGAGGATGGACACCAAGGCGTATGTCAAGGGTTTGTACCACTTGCCAGAAGGTTAACCAACGCACTGCAGTACATGCCAATACGGTTTCTTGGGAGAGTTACCGTTACCGAACACACTGTTCGGGGTTGTCTCAGCCGATCACCTTAGCCTGCCGACAACTGAAGCAGGAAATTGCTACCTGCTGGTGCATGTTTGCCACGCGACATGCTACTTGCTAGCTAGGCCGACATGCACAACCGCTGCTAGCGATTTGGAGTTCTCAGTCGAAAATGATATCATTTATCGTGGCTGTGAATTAAGAATTTCTTTACTTAATTTAAGTTAAAGGGTTATTTGTGAAAATTCACAAATAACTAGAAAAATGAAGGAAAACGTTAATTTTAATAATTAAAAACCTTTTTATACAGTTTAAATCTTAATACTACTAGGAGAGTGGTTTTACAACCAGAGGATTTCTTGGCTTAAAAATCCAAGGAAATCTAGTGGAAAAAGGTAGGCTCGAACGTGAATTTCCATTCAAGCATACACTACAGCGCTTTAGTTGTTGCGATGACAATCGCAGCGATTTAGTTGTTGCGATGACAATCGCAGCAATAAGAATCGTTGGGCGGCGATATTTGCACTTAATGGTTGCAAATATGGAGTTTGGTTCTTTTTACTTACTTTCTTGCAGGTATTCCGTTCCCTTCCATTGGCGGTTGTCTAGGGGTTTGGTTTGCTTCTCTTGCGTCGATTTCCTCAGGTCCTGTTGCCACGTTGCAGCCTCATGTGCTGAGTGGGTTCCAGGAACTTGCGGTCGACTTCTTTAGGTTTTTCTTCCTTCTCCTGGTGCCCTGTCAATGCCACGTCAGGTCTTACGCGGGGTAGCCGGTTCCTTGGAGTTGGAAGAGTTCTTTCTGCTCATACGAGATCGACAAAGTTCCCATACTATTTATGCCGCGTTCGGTGCGTCGGACGCGGCAGGTGTTTTTCTGATTTCCCGTCGAAATCCCCAAGTAGGGCTATCGATGGGGAAATCATTCTCAAGGTTTTACAAGTACTTTTTACTTGTAAAACGGGGCTCAGTTCACCCAAATGGAGGTGAAACAAGCTATTAAAATTGGGTAAAATCTCTCCTCACTCAACTGGAGTGAGGCAAGATCAAAAAGGTATCGGCTGTAATCGATTGGCGATGACAGCAAATTTTGGGCTTTCGCGTGTCTCTCTGCACCTTAAAGAAGTTGCAGCAAGACTGTTACTTTCGTGGGTCCCTCTGCACTCAACTGGAGTGCAGCACGTGACCGAGGCTTATTTCAAGTTCCATATCGTATCAAATCCATATCAAGAGTAGTTCCAACTTATTCAAACAGGCAAAGGCCTGGACTAAAGGGTTGTGACCCTTTATAGAGGGTGTCCAGGAAGTCTGGTTACATGTGAGCTATCCCAAAGTTGCCAGATGGATGAGATCTGACGATAAAGGTTTATAGGTAATGGAAGCATGTGCAATCCATTCCCGCCCTCAAATGTGACCTTGACCCTCATTTTCAAGGTCATCCATGATCTATCTTCTGAATCATAAGAGATAGGAACAAATTTCCAATTAGAAAGTTGTACAGCACCATCCAATTAGTCTAAAACCAATTTTAAATCATACACTCCTCTTTGAGAGATTTCGAGAAAATCAACATCAATACTCAATCAGCTGCTAAATTTGAATTGAGTATCGACTACAGCAAAAGGAAGGAGGGGACAGGGATAAGAGAAGAGAATTATTAGATTTTTATTTTCACAGTTAGTCTAGGAAGTGTTCAATGTGCTGGCCATCAGCTGCAATATACATTTGTGTACGTGTCACAATAGATTTCTGTACAACAGTCATAATTGTTTCTGGAATGCTGGAACAAAGAATAGCCTTAGAATAGCCGGCGGTCACAAAGAATAAAGCCACACCAACACAAGAACAAGCGTCTGTGTCACTCATTTATCGTGAACCATAGAACCGGGGGCTCTTCACCCAGTACCCCTTGGTGAAACCCCAGGAACCCGGTCACAGATTCTGCTGAAGAAACACTACTGAGTAGTGTTCATTTGTGGTTATTGAAAATTTAGATATCAATATGAAATTTTACAGCATTTTTGTCATTTCAAAGTGGTGACTTTAAGGATAGTAGTTATTACTCAGGAAAATCAATATATATCTGAGCAATAATACATATCTGAGCAAACTTATTAGTTAGCAATGACCAGTCAATATTCCTTAACTTATATCTGGCTTAAATTGTATTTATAGCCATGTCTAATGACAGACATGCCTAGTACAATATATAGGGTATTAAAAAGTTTCTTTTATTCTAAATATCTGACACATAGTCAATAGAGAGTTTGCGGAAAACAAAACTTATGTCTTACAACTTATAAATTCCATGTTAATTATAAATTTGACTTATATTTAACATGGAATTTATAATAAGTTTTGTTCTCTGCAAACTCGTTATTAATAGATGAGAAATGATGATCTGAGTATAAAGCAAGTAAATGGGGGGAGGCCATCCAGCCCTGGCTTCCAATTTAAGTGATTCTGAAACCATGAAAGATAAAGAAAAGAAGTCAATTACAAAGTTGTAGAGCATTACTTAGTCTATAGGATAATAAATGAAATAGACTTCAATAGAATGCCATTGAATTCCATAAAGCTCTATGCAATTCAATGGGATTTTTTTACCTGGGCTTCGTAATGAGTTTTTACGAAACATACCATTGGCGCCAGTGGTCCAGTGGTTAGCACACTTACCTTGGGACCCAATAGTTCCAGGTTCAAATCCAGCTGTGGTTGATGATTCTGCTTGGGATAATCTTATCAATAACATATCTCTTCTAAAAAAAAATGTTCTAAATATAATGTAATTAACTGTTTCTGGAATTTGTTTTTCTTCTTTAATCTTTGGAATTTATTAGTCTATATTCTATTCTAGGACAATGAGAAACATAAATAGAGAAAGTCATTTTAAAATTTCAACATTGTTTATTTCTATTTGTAGATTCTTCTCTTTAAATTCTATTTTTTTAGGCCAGAATGGGAAACTAGACATTTATTTACTCCTAATTACTGTTTTTGGCAAGTCAGTCATGGATATCCAATCCAATTATAATAAGACTAGCTAATTACCCCGGCTTCGCTCGGGATTCAAAAAATATCTATATGTCCATGTCTCAGCTTTATCAACTGTTCAATTCAATGGGAACTTTAGTAAAAAAATTATCGGAAAGATTTGTTATTTTTAGATCACCTTATAGCATTGCTGTTGCTCAATCCTTGTTATTTCTAGGAAATTTTGTGGTAATCAATTAACTGTTCTAATTTGACGATCATTTTAACATTTTCTTGTTTCAGTTTATTTATTTTTGACTAATTTTAACAAATTTTTGCTTTTCTTTTTCCATTGTCTTTCAATCTTACCACTGTTCATTTTTAATATATCAGCACTGCTCTATAATAATCCCTGTATGTATTCCTGTTGACCACGATTTGCTCCGGGTGCAACAGATAGTTTCTAAGTTATGCTGGTTAAACCAAAGAGAAAGGGATTTTGGGTTGAGACAAAGAGTTCAAGTTTGTGCAATTTTTCTGGTCTTTCTGTGAACACAATTAATGTGATGCTAAATGCTCTGTCACATCTAAAGGAAGTCCAGTAGATAGTTGTTAGGTTTTCTCCAAAATAGCACACATCATCCTAAAAACTTCATTAGAAGATTTAAATTTTATAACACCCTTTTGCATATGTCTGTTTGAGTATTTTATTTACCATTTTGAGAATATACATTCACATATAAAATATATTCTTTATATGCTTTGCGGTTCATAATTATTTATAGTATGAATTAAAATTAATTATAAATCTAAAAATCTAAAAATATATTTAATTTTTACAAATCACGGGTATATTTTGACTACGGCTTGTAAAATATTCAGTAAAATTCATTATCTAAGTAAATATTATAAATCTTCATTATTTACAGGTGAGGATACTAAATTATTGTTGAGAATCATGTCGTCGTCAAGGTCTCGTAATAGGGTATCTGAAATTAGAAATTCAATCAAATTCAATGAGATTCAATAAAATTCAATAAAAATTCAGTAAAATTCAATAAAAATTCAATAAAAATTCAATAAAAATTCAATAAAAATTCAATAAAAATCCAATAAAAATCCAATAAAAATTCAATAAAAATCACAAAAAAAATCAATAAAAATCAAAAAAAAAAAAAATTAATAAAATTACAAAGAATTTCAATCTTCAATGCAATTTTGGCTTTAAACCAACTGAAAATAAAGCACCATCACATTTCACTTAAAAAATTGTCATATTAAAAAAAAAAAAATTTATTGAAACTCACCTTCAACACTACTTATGATTCTACTTTCTTTCCCATAAACAAGATCCATATTTCTTAACAATCGAACATAAATCCCTGCGTTCAACTCTCTTTTTTGTACAAAATGTTTATCAACTGATAAACATGTATGCAAAAAATCAATGCCTTTTGATAAAACTTTAAACTGGAATTCATCTACATTTGTCATGCACTTCTCAGTTGCTTGCCATAATGCTACAATTAACTGATTCAGCACCTAAAAATTAAAAAAAAAAAAATTAACATTTTTTAATTTTAAAACTGAATTTTTGACTGTAAAATGCAATAAAATGTAAAATATTACCAAAAAAGTATTTTAAATGTAATTTTCTCATTGGAAATATGGAAATTGTAAAATTTTCATCTGGAAATTGTAAAATAATGCATTGGATAATGTAAATTTACACTTTTTTCGTGTAAATTTATTACAAAATTTCCAGATGAAAATTGTGAAAAATGGAATTTTTTCAGTTAAGAACTGAAAAATTGTAAAATGCCGCAAAATTTTCACGAGAAAATATTAAAACTGTAAAAATTCCATTTAAAATTCCACAAACTTTCCACAAAACTATAACTTTCATCACTTTTCATCACAATTTTAATAACCGAATACCTCACAACTACAATCACATTCATTCGGCGTAGCAGCAAGAACTGCAAGTCCATCCGCATGCCGAGATACGTCAGCCAGAAAATCAATTACCTAAAACAACAAAAAAAAAGAATAAATTCAAAAAACACCAACAAATTCTACCCCAACTCCCACAAATTACTTTATCCAGCAGAGCCATGTTCAAATCATCACCGATCACCCGTGACTCGACAGACATCTTGACCAACGACCGTATCCCAGAGACGTAGCACAATTTCTTCTCGGTCTTTGTCTTCTTACACAGCCATTTCACACTCTCGCAATTCCACATACAAACACGAATAAAATCCAAAGCACAAATCACGACTTCTATTCCTCTACTCGCGTCCAAGAACTCAATAACTCCACCGTTCTCCACAAAACTCTTCAATTTCTTTGGCTGGATCTTCTCTCTGATCATCACCGAAAACAAACAAAGAATTCGACAAACCATTTGTTTCTGACGCCTCAAAGTGAACCTTTTGCTACATAAATTCTGCAAATTGAGTAATTTCAGTAAATTTGATATGAGATCGTTAACTTCAGATAAATCGGCGCCTTTCTTTGCGGTTTTCGAAGTTTCTAACGTTTTTGACTCTGAAGTTTCTGGAGGTTTTGGTTCTTCTGTTGTCTTTGGAGTTATTTGAGTCTCAATCGCCATTTTCCCCACTAATTTCACATTTGTTTTAATTATCCTGCATATAAAGCTCAAAATCATCAATCTTTCCTCCTCCAGAGCATGAAATCTCCTGTGGGCCATAGATCTGCCCAAATTCACCGAAATCGATGGAAAAAAAATTTCGAATCTCGGAGCTTCGACAGGTTTCATCAGTTTCGTTAAAAACTGTTTCTGCAGTTTTTTCACGTTGCTGTTGAATTGCTTTTCCAGAAATGGTAAAATTTCATCGAATCCCGTGTCAGGATTGTCGGTTCCCGAAGACGTGCGGGTCAGGAATGTTTCGACAATTGTGTATTTTAAGGTGGTGGGGTCGAAGGATTCGTCCGGTCTGGTGGAGTTGTGTGACGGATTGTTGATTAATCGTCGTCTTCGTCGAGTTCGTCGTCGGATTTTTTTTATTTTTTCCGTATCCGTGGCCACGGCTTCGTCGTCGTTTATTTTTGGTTTTATTTCGTTGCCTTCGGAGATCTGGAAGATGGGTCGCGAGTTGTGTGGGTTTTGGAAGTGATGTTTGGAGGTTTTGGGTAACAGGCCGTCGGTGTTGGAGATGAGATGGGGGTACATGTCTGGTGGTGTTGGAGTACCTGTAACGAGAAGTGAGTGAAAATTTGTAATTAAATTTTAAAAAATTTAAAAAAAGGCTTAAAAATTTTTGAAAAAAAATACAAATTCACAAATTAAATGTAATAATTCTAAACACATTCTAAAATACATTTATAGTTAAAAATTAAACTCGGAAATAATAAAATTTCAGTTTTTCTGAACAAAATTGCAGAAATTACAGATTTTTCTTCCCAAATTGCATTAAAACCATTCAATTTAGGCTAAAATTGCTTCAAATTGCTTCTAATCCTAACAATACAAACCTCTAAATATTCTAAAATCTGATGTAACTTCCATTTCATCCCCATGATCTCCTACATCACATTGAACGATCTTATCGACCCTTACAACAGTCCTCGAAGGAGATTGTTTCTGCAGTTGCCTGCATTTCATTTGCAACTGAAGAAATTCCTGATTTTTGAAATTCAGTTCTGCTTCCAATTTCTGTATTGTCACGTTATATTTTTCAGCCTCTGCTCTCATCTCCGCTTCGTTCGCATTTTCTATTTCTTGTCTTGCTACGATTTTGTTAGCGTATCGTTGTTCCAACTCATTGAAATTATCCTTCACTATTTTAGTCTCGCCCGTAGCGGCGTTTATTTCTTCATTTAAATCTTCTATCTGTAATAATAATAATAAAAATTAAAAATAAAAATTAATAATAAAATAAAATAGATTTTTTAAAATTATAATTGACTCGAAGTGACCAAATTGAACGTTTTGGTGCCAAATTTGACTTAAAATTGTCATTTTTATGTTATAAAATCAATAAATTTGTCGATTTTTATGCTAAAATTAATTAAAATAATTATATTATAATGAAATTGCCTTAAAACAATCATTTTAATCCAAAATTTCATAATTTGAATCCAAAATTTATTTTTGCAACGAAAATCGCAGTTTTAAGCATAAGAAACCACTCAAAAATTCCATAAACCACAACCAAAACATCCAACCGTCATTTAACCTCCTAAATCAACCCAAAAACCTTTTTATAACCTTTTCTTTAGCTAATCTCAATTCATTTTCGGCTCTTAACAGTTTTTTTTTCGTCAAATCAAATTCAGTCGGCGTTTCTGGTATAACCATGGAAACCAGACTCCCTGCGAAAAAAAAATTAATAAATTATCAATAAAATTCCAAAAAAATTAAAAATAAATTATACGGAACCATTATTTATTTGATTTGCTTTATAAAACTGTTTAGCCGACTCGTCGAACGAAGAGAACATCTGCGAAGTGAAAACCAGGCCATCATCCCAGCTGTCGTTGCCCAATTTCTGCCGCTTTCTCAGCGGCTCGTCCATTGAAAGTGTATGTAATGAGTTCCGATGTATTTGAATTCATTAGAAGTTACAAACAGCAGTTTGTTATTGCCGCCATCTTAGCTAGTCCGAGTTGCCACCAAAACCAGCTGGTAGGTACCGCACGTGTGCCGCAGTGGTTTATGGGAGGTAGCTAACTCTAAAACCAGGTAAATGATGGTCCTTGTGGGCCATACCTCGTTCTGTGTCTACCGTGGCTTCATCCGACTCCAACAAGCATCAACAAATCGGAGATCCATTGGTATTTTAGTTCCAACTGGGATTTTTCTGTTTCAAGTTTTTTTTTATTTATTTATTTTTTTAATATTTATTTTTGCCAATTCCTGACTTAATTGATGGTGCTTTTTCTGCTGAAGTTGTTCTGTCAAATCATTTTAATTTGCATCTTCTTGAAATTTATTATAATTTGAAACCTCTATAAACAAGACTAGTGGTGAGCACACTCACCCATAGAACGCGTCTTAGAATTGATGAAATACTGTGCAGTATAGTATTGTTATTTAGGTTAGGTTAGGTTAGGTTAAGTTATTAGGTTAGGTTATTTTATTTAGGTTAGTTTAGTTAGTTTGGATAAATTAGGTTAAGTTAGTTAAGTTAGGTGGGGTCAGTTATGATTTTTTTGAAAATTTTGATGTTTTGGGGCATTTTGGGGTACCACAAAGGGATACCGTACCCCATGTTTTACACCGAGCCACTGATTTCAACATTTTACTCCCTTCAATAGTAGTCCTTCCACGCTTCCATGCTTCCATGCTACTGATCTGTACTTTTGTTTGTCTGTTTCCCTCTAGTGCTAATAGAGAGCAGTGAAGCTGGAGTCATTTGGTGCTAACTCATAAAATGTGTACAAATAAATAATTAATTTGAAAGAGTATTTATTTTATTAACTAAAAATAAAATAAAAAACTGACAGCAAAGTAAGGCTTTCATACACCAGCAGTCTAAATTGGTTGTCTCAGTGCTCAAATAAAAGGATTCATGCCGTGCATTCATCCGGGCACTTGACTCATCACGTGACCTTAAAATGGCGGATCGGTGAAAACAAGTAATCGTTTATGCTTGGTAACAGCGGTTTACGATGCCTAAAAGTTGTGTGGCTGTTTATTGTGCCAATCACAACCTCAAAACCTACAAAAAGAGGTCTTTTCACGAGTTTCCACGGGATAAAGCTCTGAAGGGACCTTTGGATTGCTGCTATTGGGAGGAAAAACATACCAAACAAGCGTTGGAGCCCATCAAAGTATGCAGTT
>JAQIXT010001378.1:0-16225 GCA_034700445.1 Stenotaenia linearis | reverse complement strand
GGATGATGAACAATGAGTCATCAACCACCTGTTCCTTTAAGTAGAAAAGAAGCGGGAAAATAAAAGAAGACATTTTTATTGATGTAAAACTCTAAATTGACGCAACGGTGATAATTGAATAAAATCAGCACCACACAGCTTTGGTCAACACAGGTGCATCCGGATGATTTGTCGGTGAGTACTTGCTAGCTTATTTGGGATAGTCGCCAACGGATATCCAACCATTGCGAACTAAGGTAATAGTTGAGGCTGTCGGAATTCGACACCGCCCCTTAGGACGCATTATTCTACCCATAGAATGGGGAGGCCAAGTTACCCGATTCCCATTCCTTGTATTACCAGAAATGTTAGCAAAATTAATTCTAGATCATAATTTTATGCTATTAACTGGATTTTATGCCGATCCTACTGGACAAGAGTTTTGCTGTAAATATCTGCCAACATGGAGTAGTCCATATGTGCATATAGGAAACTCACAGTCGACAAGCAAAGAACCCCAGATAATTTGTTGTTTACGACCGACGTAAGTAACGAAACATCAGATAACAGATCCTTCGAAATGATCGAAGAGTTCATAGCAGCAGCTCCGAATTTATCGGAAGATGAGCAAAATTTACTTAGAAGTGTGCTAACGAGCATCAAAGATGTCTTTAGCCATAAACCCGGATGCGGCTGGATCATGTCTCATAAAATACAACTGAATGGTCAGCCCAGAAAAACGCCGTATCGCATGTATAACCCTGCGAAAAAAGCAATCATGATAAAATTGGTCAAAGAATTAGAACGACTCGATCTAGTCGAGAAAGCTTCAGGACCATACGTAAGTCATCATGTGATCGTTCCTAAACATGATGGCATTTACCGTTTATGCATCGATGCCGTAATTATCTACTCGAAGAATTACGAAGATCATATGAAGCATGTAAAAATCGTCTTTCAGAAACTTCGGGGTGCCTGACTTACTGTTAGTAAAACTAAATCTAAATTCTGTCGTAAGGAAGTTACATTCTTAGGACATCACATAACTGGAACAGGAATGACTCCAGAAAAAGTTAAGCTTACCGCTGTAAAGGAATTTCCATGACCGACCACGGTCAAGGAAACTCAGCGATTTTTAGGGCTAGCATGATTTCTCCGACGATTTGTGCCTGGATACTCCGAGATAGCCCGACCACTGTCCGCTCTCAGGAAAAAGAATCAGAAATTCGATTGGACGGACAAGTGCGAGAAAGCATTTATTGAATTAAAAGACGCGATTCTCACCAGTGCTGAACTTGCTAAACCCGATTTCAGTAAACCATTTATCGTCCGTACTGATGCTTCAAAAGTTGGACTAGGAGCTGTCCTATTACAACTTGATACCGCATTAGATGGCTCTCAGCAACTACAACCTATCACCTATGCGAGCCGTGTGCTCCAGGGAGCCGAGGAATGTTATTCCATTCAAGAATTGGAATGTTTAGCAGTTGTATGGGCAGTCGAGAAATTTCGACCGTTTGTTGAATACACCGCATTCACCGTCGAATCCAACATACAAGCTCTCAAATGTTTGATGAGCAATCCTGAACCCACTGGCCAATTCAGCCGATGGGCAGTGAAATTGCAATGCGGTCCATTTAAAATTTATTATCGAAAAGGAAAATATAACGAGCAAGAAGATGCACTTTTGCGCGCTCCGTTACCCGCCTCCTCTATTGCTAACGATGATCACGTGGAATCCACGAACATCCAGCAATATTGGCCCGAAATGATTTCAAACAACGACGAAATTGAATTAAAGAAATTATCAACTGAATCTGATAAGTGGGGATCCCACTCACAATACTTGTGCAATGCACACTTCTCGGATTTCGATCACGACGTCTCAGGGGAAGGAACTGATTCCATCCTAACTTTACACGCTGCTGTATTTCGCGTTTTAAAGGAAGTACCTCCGACTCGCAACGAAATCATCACTGCACAATATATATGGTGCTGGGTGTCAGTTATGTCAGCAGTATAAGCCCAACCAATGCAATCACTTGGCCGGCGAATACGTACCTCATAACATGACAATGCCTTGGGAAACTGTGTGCATGGACTTAATGGGACCAAAACCAGTCGGTCGTAGTAAATTAAAATGGTTGTTGGTCATAATTGATCAATGCACAAAATATGTGGAGTTATCCACATTAAATATGGCAAGTGGCAAGAACATCGCTAATCGATTACATGAAGTTGCATGCCGACATGGTCAACCGTCAAAAGTGTTGAGTGATAATGGTCCACAATTCACTTCAACCATTCTCAACTACTAGTGCAAGCAAGCTGGAATCCAGATTGCCCACACTAGCACTTACCATGCTCAAGCAAATCCTACAGAATGAGCCAATCGTGATTTAAAAATGATGATCGCAATCTTCACTTATATTCACACCAAGTGGCCACTACATTTAAATGACTTCGTGTTCGCCATGCAACCGCTGTTTTGGAAGCACTCGGTTATTCTCCAACATTTTTAAATACTGGTCGCATGATTCCACCACCTTGGGATTCTCGATTACTCAAGAATGTTGAGAAACTTGATAAAAATGACCCTGAGAAATTTGTTAAACGATTAGTTTAAACCATCAAAATGGCACATGAAAACATGTACGAACGGATAAGAAAAAATTATGAATGACATCAGCAGCAACACAATCTAATAGAATATACTATCGTTGATTTTGATTTTGACGTTGACTATGTCTGGAGAAAAAGCACATTTTTTATCGGATGCCGATAAAAAGTGTTTGGCTAGTATGGCACCTAGACGTGATGGATTATGGGTAAATATCGAGAAATTAGGTGAAAACACATTTCGCCTAAAAAAATTAAAAAATTGAAAGATTGAATCATCAGTCAACATTAAGGATTTACTTCCTTACATACTGGAATATCCGATTGAAGAATGGGATGAAAATCAAACTCGTCCTTCTCCCAATCCAACTACTGAAACTCCAGAATGGATGTTTGGAAATAAAAATCATACTTCATCGGAAATACCGATGGATGTCGATGATGAAATCCCACCACCTGTTGACCACTATGATATGACGAGTCATCCTACAGCTGATTCAACGCCGCCTGCTATCCAGCATGCACCGCGGCGAGGACGACGAACGAGGGCACGAAATTCCCAATACGATAAAGATTTTGTAATATACTCCATACAAATAAAAAAAGATAATAATTAAAATTCAGAACTGAATTTAATCGAATAAAAGCACGAAATATCGTGAATATTATGATGAGTCATAAACAATTGTGTCATGTGCCACAAGGGGGCATGAATAGCCTCTCTGCAGACGACACTTGTAATCACAATTTTGCTTGCGGAACCCGGAACACGACGGACCGACTCTCCATCGGCAAGTCGTGAAAAGTCACCTCGAACTTCGATATCATTCAACAGGACCGGATTAAAACCGATTCAGAATAAGGTATGCTCGAACATTCAAGGCGGTTTCAGACAGTTTCTTATATAAATATCACTCAAAAGTTACAATAACGCGAGTGATCCCGAAGCAACTATAAAATGGCGTCATACGGCTATTAGGCCTAAGTGTCTTAGAAGAAACGAAAAATTGCCTGAAGAAACGCTCGATTTTAGGGCTAAGACAACAATAACCAATTATGAATTGATTAATTGACGAAATTCGTCTGTTTTTAGATCTCGCAGTAAAAACAATTTGTTCACCCCGTTATAACGACGAGTAAGAGGAGCTCCATCTGACGACAGTGTCCAACAGCAACCAGACCTAGAGATTCTAAGGTTTTTTGGTTTTGAGGTATTCTTCCTTGCATGTATGCACGGGGAAAGAGGGATAACAGCAAATATAAACATCGGTATGTACCTAAATAGTCGTGTGAAAATCGTGAATTCAAATAAAAACTGGTTAAAATATTAAATTAATACGAGAAGTCGTAACAATGATAAATATTAGATTAATACGAAAATTCGTAACAATAAAAACAAAATAAAAGATAACTATTACGAAAATTCGTAATAATATTTTATTAAGTCAATAAAAACATGAATACACTACGAAATATCATAGCGAGATAGACACACGGTTATCGTGTCCAAAAAATAATTAACAGTTACTTATTATCCAATAAATACAAATTACCGTAATAATCAAATAACCAAAAAAGACTATGAATTATCATTCATATGATTTAATGTATAACACATAATTTATTATGAAGCGACGTAATAAAATTAAAGTCATGTGAATCAGGACCTAACACGCTACATACTATACATACCTACACGATTGACACAAACATTTGTGCTACCACAAGTTGCTTGTTGCATACACACAAGGAACCGGAAGCTTGTACAATTAGAAATCGAACCTCGATTTACATATACTGTTTATAAGACTTAGATGGATTCCCGACGCGAACCATACGACGACGATAATCACGATAGATGAGGACATCGAGATGACAGTAGAGACCTTTGACGGCACCTTGATCGGGTGCGCGGACAAACCCGGTTCGAAGACTGGCCCACATACCATGAATGGGTTGATGAGGACTACATTCCTCGACGTTGCCAGCACGACGAAGAAGAAGGCCGTATACGCCGCCAAGAGGAAGAAGAGATGCACCGTCGTTGCCAACAGGAAAACGAAATTTAGCACCGCATCAACAAAGGCGGATATCGACAGCACGACGAATGAGAAGACTAGTCTCTTTGAGCCAGGGATCCCAGTCGCAACCCCATTTCGAGACGTCACTTGATTGGATCGACGCCAGAGCTGCATGCGTCGAGTCATCGACAACCATCAGACTGCCGACTATCGTCAACCATCCGACCTGTCGGCCCCGGCTTTGACCACCGACGTTGGATCTGCAGCGATTCCCACCGCTACACCTGCCCAAGCAGTATCGAATCCCGCTAATCACCAGTGTTGCGATTTGGCAACAAGCCACGGATATATGTCAGGACGAAGTAGGTTCCAACATTCATTTGTGGGCATGCCAAATTACGGAACGGCCAGAACTGCTCGATATCTACCGACAATGGGAGGCTGAGATCAAGCAGAACAATGCCCGCTCCCCGATGGCTTGTGAGATACTGCCCAAATGGTTCGAGGACGCCGGCACTGATGAAGATTCATCCGACTCGAACACACCTCAAACGACATCGACAAAGGCAGCTCAAGAGAAAACTGCTGAAGAATCGGTTGAGACGGTCACAACCATTATAATGGAGACATCACCACCAGTCATCGATGTATCGGATTCACCAACATTTCCGAAGCTGGAAATAACTGTAGAGATTGGAACTTTATCCAACTTAAATAAAGTTGATTGTTGATATTTTCTATATTTTATTAATCTGTAAATCAAAGGATATTCTCCAAAATCGGAGAATATTGGAGGGTTGCCCACCGGGTTCGCTACAGCAGTCGGGCTTTGGCCAGACTGGCCTATACCATCTCGATGTGGGTTGAATTTGAATGATGTATCCGTGTTTTCCGGTGTCGATCGGAGGAAGCGACTGCTCGATTCGCCACTAAACTGATCGCCACTTGACCACTTGAAGCTTCCATCGGTTAATTTGCCACTTGCGATCCTTTTAAGCGAATCATCAGGAAAAGAAGGGGAAAAGTGTCCATCTAAATCAAGTAGTGTCCGAGTGACACTTTGGTTTAACTAAACTAAACATAAACATAAGCACAAATGTGTCCACGCAGATCATTGTTGAGCAGTGATCTGCCACTTGTGACTAAACAATTAATTAAACCAGATAAATAAAGAAAGAGAGCAAGGGTTAACCCTGTCGACCCACGTGCCTCGACCCGAGCGTGGAAATGACTTATTTCTTGTCCAAGTCCCATGCCTGGCCATGAATTTCGGAGAGAAACTTACCCTAGAAATCTTTACAACAGTTTACAATACCGTTCTAACCAATATTAACGATATTACTTACAATCGGCGGGTTTCCGTGGACAGCGGAATGTAGATTGGAGGTTCAAATGACCTTTCGAACGTTCAAATATGGGGGAAGATACGAGAGAGTAGAGACTTGAGGATTTTCATTGATGATAGCTCGGAATTCCGAGTTACGACTTGCACTAAAAAGAATACTTGAGCTTTGTGTCAAGCGACACAAATCGTTATCCAAATGTAATGATTCCCCATCATCAAGTGATGATACAATTTTTATTTTTTTATTTTATGGTTTGTACACATACACCAGATGATAATTTTTATTTGGGATGTGTTTTTGTAATTACCATATTTTTCCAATTAAACACCGTGGCATTTTATTACATTTTGAAGTAAATGACATACAATGCATAAAGTATATACTTTTTATTTTCTGATTTTTACGCTTTTTTAACGTGTATGTTTGATTCACAAAATTTTTATTTTTGTTGACTAAGCTTTTCAACAACTCTCGTTGTCATCATCAGGTCTCGAATGCATATTTCAACTAATCTAGTCTCTTATATACCAATGTATATCCTACCCCGTGTCGTCACGTGATGTCTCGTGACCTCATCATCATTTTTTTATTTTTATATTGCCTTTGTTTTTTCTGTTTTTCCTTCCACAGTTCGTCCCAAGCTTTGGTTCCATTATACCCTTCAAATAGATTTATTTCTACTCCTTCCTTTTTTCTGTTGTTGATAAACAAGCTTTCTAGGATTCTTCTTTTGATTTTCCGTTCTTCATTGGCCACCATTTTTACGTTTTCCCAGTCAATGTTGTGTCCTTTTTTTGCTACATGTACCGCTAACCCATTATTTAGGTTTTTGCTCTTGACGCATTCCTTATGTTCTTTTATTGGTTCTTCTTTCTATTTGTCTGCCTGTTTCCCCCACGTAAACGCCTGCACAGTCTTTGCATTTTATCTCGTAAACCCCTACTCCTTTTTTTTCTCCATCTTTATCATTTCCTGCGAATAAGTTTTTTACTTTACTTCTATTGAAACTAATTCCTATTCCCCATTCATTCCTAAGTAGCCTTTTTATTTCTTCCGACTTTTGCAGTAGGATAAGGTGCCCTCTTTCTTCGTCCCTTTCTGTTTTTCTGTTGTTGTTTAGTATCCATTTTCTGATTTCTTTTGGTTTGTAGTTACTGCACTTAACCTGCACTAGTTTATATTATTACGTAATAATATAAACTAGTGCAGGTGCTCCCTTCGCTCGCTGCTGTGGTATAATTTTTATTTTTTTTTCGTGTTTGAATTTGCGCGCGAGAATTTATTGTGCGGCGATGTGGGTTTTTTGTACGGTGTGATGAAGTATGGTCGTAACAAGTCAATTGCGAGGAATTAACATATTTTATTCAGTTTTATGCTACATTGTGTGTGTCGAGTTCATAACTGAATCTAACATTTTCCATGTTGCCAAAGTTAAAATGGATAATCTATCCATATTGGACAAATATTAAAGTTGAGTACATTATCCAATATCTACAGTATCTTGCCCAAACTTTGTACACTGCAAAAAGATTAAGATTTCCATTTTGGAAATTTGATGAAAATGTTATTCCAAATTTGGAAAGTCATCTTTCGAAATTAGAAGCAACTTAATATTTCCATTAACTTTCCAAACCTAAATGCAAATCTTTCCAAACTATATTTCCAAAAATGAAAGATGACTTTCCAAATTTGTGAAATTTACATGACTGAAAGCTAAACTTTCAGAGTTGAAAAAATTTTATATTTCCAAACATTAAATTTATATTTCCATTTCCTAAATTTGTTAAATAAATTTCTTTATTTTTTGGAATAAGAATATAATTCAGTGTATTAAATGTAAAGAAATGTAATACTAAATCCTTGTAATTAACAAATTTACATTTTTATCAAATAATTAAATGGTTTTCTTCACTCTTTCCTCCCTCCAAAAAATTCATTTCTGTGCATGTTACTACTGTAATATTACAATTTTTTGGAGACAATATAATTTTTCTGATTTTCTAAAATATGGCAATAGTTTTTAATAGAATAATAGGAAATCAAAAATATTGTTTATTCTAATCAATTAAAACACAATTTAATCTCAAGACACACGAAATATTATATTTTTCCCATATAGTTAGTCAGCTACTTTACAACTGGCACTTAGAAATCAAAATTGAGCATTCATTTAAACAAAATTACTGGAAATAATAATTACAGTATATATAACTAAATTTTAATAAGAAAAAAATATATACACATTAGCTCTTCTTAGTGTTCATCACCTGAAACAATTCCTTTATTTCCTTTTCTTATCCCCACAATCCACTTGTTCTTCCCAATTGCAATGCCCCAGATTATCATCATACATTAGTCCAGGTGGACAAGTGTAAGTCCAAGGCCTCAACTTAGCCATGGTCTTAACACAGTTGACAAACTTATTGCAAGCTATTGGGTGCTCAAAGATACCCTCTCTCTCACACTGCAAGCCACCTTTCTTATCAACAGACACAAACCCATCTTCATTTTCATCCATATACTCATAGACTGTTTCGGGAGTTGGTGGTAAGGTTACTCTTTCTTTAAACACAGAAGTTGGTCTCCTTGTTGTTGGTTTTGTTGTTGTGATTCTAATGACGGGGCCTTTGCTCGTTGTGCGAATGATTGGTTTGTGGGTTGGCAGAATTCTGGGCCTGGGAGTTGATGGGGGAATCTGTGTAAAGACCTCAACGTATTCTTCATCATCATCTTCATCATACATATCTTTGGCCTCAGCTTCAACTTGATCTTCTTCGATGGATTCTTCAACTGGAATGGGAGTTGTTGAAAAGAACCGTCGAGTAATATTAAAAGATTGCGAAGCGATAGTGGATGGAAAGTTAAAAGGTGAAAGAGAAGAGGGAAAGCTTATGGAAGGAAGGGAAGGAAGTATGGGAATGGAAACTCGTTCATTTCCAGTTTTAAAGTGGGTTGTGTAGAAAGGTAATGAGGGAGGCGTAGTTGCTTCTGGATTCACTTCAAGTAAAAGCTGTGAAGAAAGTGGTGTTGATACAAAAACTCCATTACTTGTATCACTCACTTCTCCACCATCTTCTTCTTCTTCCTGAGTGAATGGTCTGGGTGCTTTCTGGATTGTTGTTGATACTCTACTGCCAGTTGTTTCAAAGTCTTTGGAAATGTTTTGAGGTATTCGCTTCCGGGTCTGCAACCGCCTTCCTTGACTCCGAGTTTTCTCTGTCAGTTCGACTGTTGTTGATGGAATTGTTGTCAATTTAACTCTCTTTGTCAATATTTTTAGTGACAGTTCTTCTTTGTCTTCGTTTCTGATTCTTGATTTCTCATCCTCAATTTTCTTTGCTCTGTGTTTTCCCTCTTCGCTTTTCTTTCCTTTTTCTTCTTCATCTTTTTTATTTTTGGCTAAAGTCCTTAATCTTATGGATGTTGACCGAGGTAGTGGCGGTCTAGTAGTTGATGGCTTCTTAACTCTCTTCCTTGTAGTTGTTGTTTCAGGCATAGTTGTTGTTTTTGTTGTTGTCGTCGGTATTGTCATAAGAGTTTGTTCCGTTGTCGTCGTTTGCTCAGTAATTGATTCTGGTTCGTCTTCATTTTCACTCTCACTTGGCTCAGCTGTTGTTGTCCTCTGAATGTTTATATAGTTCCTAGTCAACTTCTGTGTTATTGGTTCATCTTCATCAAATAACTTTCCTCGGGGTCTTCTAGTCGTAAATAACATATCATCATTACTTTCCTCAAAACGATTACCCTTGGCTCTTTTTCTTACTGTAGTCTTTGGCAATGAAGTTGTTGTCAATGCTACCTCTTCCTCTTCTTCACTCTCAAGTGCCGTGGTTATTCGTGCTGTTGTTCTTCGAGGTTTTTTCGTTTTCAGTTTCATTCTTGTATTTGTTGTCAGTGGTATCGTTGTAGTTATTCTTTTTGGTGTTGAAATTAAATTCTTCTTCGTAGTTGTTGTTGGTTCTTCTTCTTCATCTGTTTTTTTGAGAAACCTCTGTACTCCATCAACACCCCCAAGTTGTTGAATGAGAGACAGTAAATCCGCCAACTCAGGAGATTTTTTAGTAGCATTTTCATCTTTAGTGATTGTAGTAGTAGGTGGCATGGGTGTTTGTGATTTACACACAACCCTGTCTGGGTAATCACATGCATCGGTTCTTTTATTGAAATGCAGCCCTGATGGACAAGTAAAAGCGTGTGCTACAAGACCCAAATTAGCAGGGCCACTATCTAGACACCAGAAGTATTTCTTGCAGTCAGTCGGATTCTGGAAGAAGCCAGAATCCTTGCATTCGAAAGCTGGCCCTGGATCTGGTGTAGAAGGAGTTGGTGGTGTGTTGTAAATATCCAGTTCGTCCTCATCGTTTTCATCAATTGTTACTTCTGTGGTTGTTCTTCCAGCTTTGGGATTCCGTTGAAATTTTGGAAAGCGAGTAGTGGCTCGTCTCGATACAGGTGGTTTTGAAATCGCAGAAGCTGTGTTTGAGCTAGCAGCTGCAGATGGAATGGAATTATCAGACTGTAAGAGGAAGTAGAGAATTAATCCAAATTGTTAAACAATCGACTAATTACTTGTGCAACTGGTTAATTGGGGTAGCTGTTTATATATAGCTGTTTAAAAAAATGTATGGGACAAATTTAAGAACAAAAACAAATCAAGAAAACAATCAGAATTTGGGACACCACACCGATTCTTTGACATAATTTAGAGCTAAATAACAAGCTGTGGCAAGTTCAGTATGGAGGCCATTATTGAGTTAATCATGATGAATCATGGCAATCTAAGCAAAAGGTTTGCTTGTTAACACTTGCAGGGTCTAAATGTGATTGGATTTGAATAAACACCTCTTTTATTTACATCCAAAGGGTTTAAATTTGCACGTTAAGGCTAAGTTTAAAATTACACCACAAGCCATTATACCCCTTTGGTGTAATAACACTCTTACTGGGTATAAATACAGTAATTGCAATCGTTTAAAGATGTGTCACATTTTACTAGGGGGATACAGTTATAAAGGTGATTTTTAAAATCTGTATCTTGTGACCGGGTTCCTGGGGTTTCACCAAGGGGTACTGGATGAAGGGTCCCGGTTCCGCGGTGCACAGATAAATGAGTGACACGAACGACGATTCACGTTGGTTGTGTGGCTTTATTCATAAGCCGGTGAACTGCTTACGCCCATGACTGGTGCGTCTCAGTCCCACGCCGATGTCGGAGCATCGGTGGGGCCGAACGTTAAAGGAATCCCACAGCAACTTACATTGTGTCTCAACCTGCAGTATCGACATTTGCTTCCCAACTCATCTCTCTAGCTTAGGCTTCGGTCGTCGACATGCGGAGAACCAATCAAGGTGTTGCGTGTTCGCACGCCGGAAGGATTCTCTCTGCAAGGTGACCTGGGCCTTACCTTTGTAACCTCGGATGAGTCACGTAGTTGCTGTTACGAGGGTACGGTAATGACTCATCTTCCTGATGGTACGACAGACAATGCCGACCGGTGTGGGTCACCGGCGGTCACAATCGTATATTACAGTTTTGCAGGTGAGCTTATTTCGCCCATGGATGTTGTTTAATATACCAAGAGAGAAGCCAAACTTGTGAAATATAATGCAGGACATGAGAGTAAAACAGGAAATATAAAAATCTGGATTTGGATAAGGACCGTTCAATATCAAGAATATCAATTTAAATAGGAATTCACTGAATCACATGTAATCCCATACAGTATAAGTAAAACTATATGTTTGTTTTCAGTTTATAATGCACATTTGACATAAGATAGATACCAACAATCGTGTTATCGTAACTGAAAATATTTTTTCTTGAAATAAAAAAAATAAAATATAAAAAATTTACTCTTGGAGACTTGTAGCAGAACAGAAATAAATAAATTTAAGTAAACCAAAAATTGCCAAATCTTAATTTCCCCAAAAATAATTTGTGATTTACACCCCTAAAATTAATTTCTGCGTATTAATAAAACTAGTTTAATTAGTTTAATTATTAGTTTTCTGGCTGCTGGCACCTGGTAACACAAATATAGAATTTATACAGCATTTATGCAGCAGCTGTATAAAATTATTTCATTTAATCCATTTACACAAATCAATGTAGCTGCAACATAGTCCCTATCTAGTTGAGACTTTATACATTGACCCAATTTGATGAACTGTTCATAGAATGTAATATAAAAAATAAATTTATTTTATTTACCTAACCCAATTTTTATCAAAAATCAAGCAATTTGGGTCAAAACTTATGTAATTTTGACCATAACTTATCATTTTAATTGAAAATTCAATTATTTTGGCCAAACTTAACAGATTTCAACTAAAAATGCAATGTTTTTGATCGAAAAATCAGGATTTTGACTGAATTTTCATTGATTTTGGTCAAAAATCAGGAATATTGCCCAAAATGTAAGCTATTTTGGTCCAGAGCCGTAACTAGCAAATTTGGCGCCCGAGGCAAAAATAAAATATTGCACCCTCCCCCCTCCCCCAGGGCACCACCAAACCAGATTAAGCAATTTATTGGCCTAAAATTTGGTGATATTATACAAAGATTGAGTGAGTTTGGAAAAATTTGATGATTTTAGTCAAAAATTTGAGGTTTGTCTCCCTTTTTCGTGCCTCTCTGTGGCGCCTAAGCTGAGTGCCTCAATCGCCTTGCCCTGTTCCAGATCTGTTTTGGTCCAAAAACATTTTTAAAATGTGAATGTTTAACTATTCTTTTTTGTGCCACTTGTACGATAATTTCGTTAATAGATGGTGCTTTAAGTTTATTACCATTGGGAAACTGATTAAATGATTTTTTCATTATTTATTTGACTTTACATTTTTTTGTAATGATTATTTTTTTGTAACTCAAATATGATGTTATAACATCATATTTGAGTTTACTGTTTTGAATATTGTTTTGAATAATATATTTTAATAGAAAAAAAAAGCAATAATGACTCCCAAAGTTGTAAAATGCAAGTGTATAGACTGCAAGTTATTTCATTGCCATTATTCTACAATTATTTTTGTTTTGTTAACATTTTCTGTGTCTTCTCATTAGGGCTAGAAAGTTCATGCAAATACAGTACAAATTTATTTTCTTGCATACAAACATATGCTGAAGTGGATATCTGGACAAATTAGGTCAAAACAAGTGAAATAACAGAATTTTGAAAGTGCATATTTCGCATATTTTTAGCGTTTTCATAAATGCATGCATATTTTAAGAGCATATTTTCATGTTTCGCTTCTTATTAGTTATTATCAAAATTTAATATTTTGTAATTTTAAAAAACATGTAAACTGTTCATAGTAACAACTCTTAAAATCAATGGGTTCAATTGGTCAGAATTAGATTGGGTCACTTTTGTTATCATGTGTATGAAAATTTTTGACTTCGTCATTGCAGACGAACACTACCCATGCCTACTTGGGGGGCTGCCTCTGAAAAACTGGGTCTCGTACAATTTAAAGATGTCGTCTACATGACATCAGACTCACTACCAAATATTTTACGAAAGCATGATGCCATTTTTCATTAACTAAATAGACTCAATGACTATAAGGCCAGAATCAAACTTACCGAGGGGGCTACGCTGAAGAGATAACCAATCAGAAGACTCCCATACCATATGCGAACATCAGTAGAGACAGAAATCACATGACTAATAAAACTTGGGGTGGTGGAACCAGTGCCCGACCCAACCGATCCCGCGTTAATGCTTAACCCATTACGACCAGTCGAAAAGAAAGATGGCCCCATCCACCTACACCTCGCAGCCATGGAGCTCAACAAAATCATAAAAAAGCAAAAATGCTTGATTCCTCTGATTGACGATAAGATCCACGAAATGTCCGAATTCCACACCGCCTCGGAATTAGACTTTAATGAAGCGTTCGAACAAATTAGACTCGACGAAAATAGTAGAAATTTGGTTGCATTTGCAACGGAATCTGGCACCTACCGATTTACCTGATTAATTTATGGCGTATCAATTGCCGCCAAAATATTTCAAGCAGTCATCCAGCGTATTTTTTCTGGATGCCAGGGCATAAAAAATTACGCATAAAACGTAGCTGTTGTCGGACGTATAGCTGAAGAACACCAGGCTCAATTGGACGCTGTACTAACCGTCATTCAAAACAAGGGACTCACCCTTAACAAAGCAAAATGTAAATTCGCAGTCGACAAACTGCAATTTCTCGGATACTTACTCTCCACCAAAGGTTGTGTCCTTGGATCAGAAAAAATAGCTAAAATACTCGAACTTCGGCACCCCGAAAATATCTCAGAGCTTAGAGGACTACTCGGTCTAGCCAACGCCTGTTCACGATTCATACCTCGCAAACAGAAAAAGAAGCTTTAGCCGTAATTTGGATATGCGAAAAATTTCACCTTTATGTCTTCGGCAGAAAATTCACGATCATTACCGACCATAAACCGATGGAGGTAATTTACTCAGAAAATTCCAGAGCATCTGCCAGGATTGAACGATGGCAATTACGACTGCAAGAATACAAATTTACCATCAGATACGAACCCGGAGAAAAAAACATGGCCGATCCATTATCCAGATTAATGCCATCCAACATGTACAATGGCAAACAAAATCCATTATGCACAACACGATACGTTAATTTTATCACGCAGGCAGCGATTCCAAAAGCCATAACCCTATCGCAAATACAAGAAAGCACAAAACAGGATAAAGAACTCCAGACGATCATACTGAGTTTGATAAACGACGAATAACAAAAAAATAATATTTTGCTCCGAGGAACCCGAATTGTGATGCCAACTGGCCTCTGCACGCGCGTCCTACAAATCGCACACGAAGCCCACGAAGATATGATTCGAGCATGCATCCCATGCCAGGCACAAGGTAACCATGAAAAACCCACACTACTGCAAGTTACAAATTGGGTTACTCGCCCATGGTCACAACTTGCAATAGACATTTGCAGACCTTTTCCAACGGGCGAGAACGTGTTAGTTCTCATTGATTACTTTTCTAAATGGCCAGAAGCCATCACAACCAAAAATATTACCTCCGATCTCATCGTTGAATGGCTAGAAAATGTCTTTCTTACCCACGGTTTACTCGAAACAATCACCAGCGACAACAAACCCCAATTTACTTCCAATACATTTCATCAATTCGCAATCGACAATGGTATCACTGTGAGACACACTACCCCTTATTTGTCCCAAGCCAACGGCCTGGTCAAAAGAATGAACAAAGTTTTTCTAAAAGGAATCCGTGAATAATTGAAAAACGGCCACTGAAAACTGCCGTCCTAGAATGCTTGAGAGCGTATAGGAACACACCACACTGCACAACCAATAAAACACCAGCCGAACTACTCTTAGGACGATTGCCACGCATCTGCTTACCGACATGGCAACCAGCAGACCGACCACATATGACACAAAAACAACACGATATGAAGAAGTACGCCGACACTGAACGACACGCCAAAAAATCGAGCATTCGCACCAGCGATAAAGTGCTAGTCCGACGCCTCATCGGCAAAAATAAATTCAATACGACATTTGAGATTAACCTCTACTCGGTGATCTCAATTTTTGGAGGGCAGCTCAAACTACAAGCACCCGACGGAAGGTTGATAACACTTAATATCACACACGTACACCGATTACACAACAAAAACAAAATGGACGAATAGGACGAATGGGAGTCGGACGATGCAACACAAAAAGAAGACGAAGCGCAGAAAGAAGAAATCCCAAACGATATCAATGTTGATATTTCATATGAATTGTGAAGTGTGTTGTTATATATAATGCATTTGTATTGAATTATAGGTGCCGAGCTTCATTGTTGTGATTATGGGTGCCGAGCTTCGTATATATTGATGTTTGAACTGTGTTGGTTATTTAATATGAGTTTGCTTGTTTAATTAGTTATAGGTTTTGTCAATAGTGAGGAGTGGTGTATTGGATGAATCACTCCCATGTGTCATCTTCTTTTAATGACTGTCACGTGATTCATTCTATTGTCTTAAAAATGCACCAAGATGGCAGTCAGTTGAACAGCTTCTATTCAACTGGAAAGTTGGATTTTGGTTGCATTACAACTGTTTACTGTCTCTTCTTTGCTTCACACATGCTAGGAAACCACTTAGTTCCACCAGCCAGGTTTTTTTGAGATGAATTATCAACCACAGCAAAAAAAGAGAGATTTCCACAAAATAAACTTATTGCATAGTTTTAATTTACAATATATTTAATTGGTGGAA
>JAQIXT010001377.1:0-16243 GCA_034700445.1 Stenotaenia linearis | reverse complement strand
TGATTTCCATGATTTATTTTGATTTCACTTATGATTTCCATGATTTATTTTGATTTCACTTATGATTTCCATGATTTCTCTTGATTCCCCATACTCTTTCCATAATTTTCAGTGATTTTGATTTTCAGATTTCTGTTGATTTGAAATCAAAATCAAGGCTTGTGTGAGATTTTCATCAGTGTTGGACCCCTATAGGTTTGGAGGATTTCTAAAAAGCTTTGGAGCTTTTTAAAACTTATTTAGGGGTCTTAAAGGCCTTTCAAAGTCTTTGTTGATCATAAACAAAATTAAATTATTAGGCTTTCCAGGCTCACTTGAATCTCTTCCTTCTTGGTCTGGGGTCACGGTTTCTCTATTCCTCTTGTTGGTTTTTGCCATGGCCCTTCTCTTTTGCATGGCTTTCTTTCTTTTCACTTCTTGGTTTTTGTTCCGTTGGTTGTCCCTGACTTCGTTCGAAGGTATTGACTTGTGTGAAGATGATTTGTGTAAGAATTTTGACTTGTGTGAAAATATTGTATTGTGTAAAAATATTGTATTGTGTAATGTTTTTTTGCATTGGGGCAGGTCGCGTATGGCCAAAGTAGCCGCTTGCAACCTAAAGCAGTACCTATCCATCCATCCATCCATCTTGGTGGGTTTGGCCCTTCTCTTTCCAGCTGCTATTCCAGTTGGCTCCGATATAGTTAAGGCACTGCTGTGTATTGTCAAATGTACCACATGTGGAAATCCATAGGATCTTCAAAATAACTTTGTATTCTTTGTGACAAATTTTATAAATGTCATTAAGATATCATACTTATTAGCTCTAATACTTATTATGTATCCCTTCTTGCTCATGTCAGTCTAATCATTCATCTTATGCGAAAGGTCCATTGAGTGTCCAAAGGATTTTTTATTTAGTGCATATTATGGTCATGTTTAGATAAAATTTGATTGTCAAACACCCAGTGCAATCACTAGGCTTTTTCAGACCTGGAGCGAAAATTTTTTAATTCTTTTGTGGGCTTTCAATTCATTTTATGCCTTTTATGGGCTTTTTAAGGCTTCGGGCCCTTATTAAAGCCTTCTTAAGCCTTCTAAGGCCTTTTTTAGTCTTTTAAACACTTATTTCGGGTTTTTACGGCCTTTTCAATGCTTTTTTGCGTTAAAACTAGGCTTCTCTGCATAACTCGAGCATCCAGCGCTTCTCCTCGCCTGGCCTGGAATGCCTGCTTCAGTTGGCTCCTATGCAATTATGGCTCTGAGAACATCACATGTTGCTTGGGACAGTAAAGGAAATAGAGAAAATTATGACTGACTTCCCTTTAGCTGACCTCTCAGCTTTGCAGCTGGCTATTTCTTTGCAACTGAGCCATATTGAGCCTTGGCCAGGCTAAAAGAGCACAAGACAATAATCACACTTTCACTGTATTATCAGCAACAACAATTCTATCTCTCACCAGTCTAATCAGCCAAATAGATTATCTTCTTCCATCTTTTATACTCTTTTACAAGGATAAACATAAAACAAACATTATATTCCTACAACAATGGATTCACATCACAAGTGAAAATATAGCATACTCATGGCGTTATCAGTAGTACCATCCTGAGTGGTTAACAATAGGTAGATGGTTGGTTTTGTTCTTTTTAGAGAAACAAGTAGAATTGCCACTCTCCCAGCTTGTCCGACCCTGAGCAAGGAGAGGGGATGCGGAGTGGAATTTTCAGAATTGAAAACTTGCTCAAATGCCTCACAGTAGTGATTTACACTGAATTTATTTTAATTTTCACTGAATTTCAGTGAATTTCCATTGAATTTCACTAAATTTCCATTGAATTTCACAAAATTTCCATTGAATTTCACCAAATTTCCATTGAATTTCACTAAATTTCCATTGAATTTCACTTAATTTCCATTGAATTTCACTTAATTTTAATGAATTGTCATTATTTTTAATGAATTTGTATTGAATTTATTTAAATTTCTGCAGTTTTGGGAGATATGGGTCAACCCAGAGAAATGATGGTTTAACCAAGAGCCAGGAGCTCACAGGCATAAACTCTCAGGGTCAAACCAGGAGAAATGGCAACTCTAGTAGTAACTCTTGTGAATTCTCGCCTAATAGTATTAAAGCTGTGACAAACATTTGTGAGGATACAAGAATACATGAACTTGAAATCTAAAAGGAAAATGCAGCTTTAATCAACGAAACTGTAGCTAGTCGAGCGAATTGATCTGCACTTGTTTTGACTTGTGGGCAAATCCCATGCAAAGATCGATTATTGATCTTCGCTGGAGTCTTAGTACAGTACATTGATATGTTTGAGAACACAATTAAATTCAATCTTTACCCGCCAAATGATCAACTTAAAGATGCAGATAAGAATCATTTACCGTATCTCTTTGAATAAACCCCCAGGTCTTATTAGAAATTACAAAATTTTTTCCTATAAATTTGGATTAAGAAACAATTGTTTGCCAAGTTATTTATTCACAAAACATTGCGATTCCAGCCTCTAAAAGGCTTATTTGTGTCATATTAATGTTGTAGAATATTAAACGACTTAAATAAACCTGGGACAACTAGTTTTACAACCGGAAGTGCGGAGTGCGTCTACTTGAAGTATGGGGACTATTCGAACAAATGCGGTATTAAGCTTTCTACGACAGTACATTTATCACTTGCACATAAATTACAAATTTTATAGTTTAGTAAAGTAGAAGCAGTGAGAGGAACAAATGAAATAGAGTAAGAATTGTTGGAAATCAGAAAGTCAATAAACAAAAAGTCTCGTGTTGATCGGGTTGTAAAAGCTAACAACTGGATACTTTATTCAATAAAACACTTTCCCTTATATACTAGAGAAGCATCTAGTCTCTAGTCGTGCGTCACGTGATTTGCTATTCAATGATATTCAAAAGCTTACGTCACAAGAATCCTATAAAATAGTTATAGGATCTTGCATCATTCTATGAGAGCATTCTGTGATCTTAGTCTTTACAATGAGACTTCAGAAATCAAAACATGAATAATTGTTTACATTTGGGGTTGGTGATACAATGTTATCAATGTTTGCAACATCCTTGTGACAATGAATAGAAAATCATACAGGATGTGGGCAAGAATTGATAACTAGTTATCAATTTTTGATATGGGGGTTTAAAGCAGTGGTGTTCTCCTAAAATTTTATTTACCGGTTCCGAATGGTTCTCATTTGTGATAAGTCTATTGACCAAGTGGAAAAATAAAATCATTTAGAAATTGATTGTTCTATTTGAAAACGAAATAATAAGTTACTCTCTTGCGAATAACTTTTTGGATTCCAAATTTATTACTATTTCTGTTGTAAAACTAGTATGTGTGAATGGCATGACTCCGCCATCTGAGATGAGGTTATCAGCAGTACCCAGCTGATCAGTGGTGAGAACCCATAGCAGAACACCACTGGTTTAAATATTTGTTTGCATGTATTGGGGTGTTTCTTAAGATCCAATGTGAAAATACAGTTAAAATGTTATTGTGTACAATAATGCAACATATAATAATATTAGGATCGACCGGCCATCAAGCATACTATACAAATGACTGAGTTGCCAAACAGGCCATGAGGCCAATGCTCATCAAAATTTTATGGGAATTTGGTACAAAATATTTCTAAGAATTTCAACACTTCACTTTAGTTGCGCGTTAATTTTGGGTGTTGAAATTCATATCAATATTTTATAACTTTCACTAATAGTTAACTGGTTAACTTAAGTGGATCCTTGACTCTAATTCTTAATGCGCTGAATGGGGCCCTAAAAACAGCTTAAAGCGAAAATAGCATTAAACAAGGCCAAATGCCCTATGAAGTTACCTTGGCACTTTCATAATATTTTAGACTATAATGAAACAAAGCAGTACAGAGTAGCATTAGCAAACTATGACTTTATTAATGAGTTGAGATTAAGCAGCCTACAAACTTGTCACTTGCAGAATTTCATGACTATAAAATAAAAGGCAATAAAAAATCTCTCTTATGAACTGCAATTCAATAGCAAAAATAGACTAGAATTTCACTGCATTAAGTCATTCTACTAATTAAAACCTTACTAGCTTTAGTATTTCTTGTATTATAAATTTATACATTTGGAATGAATTAAATTGGAAAACATTTTGTCTTTAGTTTACATTTTGCTATACATGGTAATTGGTAACTATAGATACAATAATAAAGATTTGAATAATTAAAAGCAAGTATTTATAATACAACAATCAAAACAATCAGGATTAGGGATTCTGAAATCCCAACATAGCCTGGGACATGAGAAGTGGTATTTTAAAAGTCCCAAGAACTCCCAGAAATCAAGACATGTGACTAGTACTCAAATTTTAAACTAAAGCAAACAAAATTATATTTAGTTTGCTTTGATTTACAATTTGAGAACTTAAAATTTGGCAGTATACTAGCTAAGTTCATTGATTGTGCATAAAATGTTATGATTTTGTTCAAAATTTCAACAATTTGTGCCACATTTTTTTTATTTTTGTCAAAATATCAGAACACTTGTCCAAAAATCAGACATTTGGCCCAAAATTCAACAACTTTGGCCAAAAACTAGTACTTTCGGCAAAAAAGTCAGTACTTCAGCCAAAAAATAAGCTATTTTGCCCGACACTAAAATCTCGGGAATCTTAAATTCAATTTCCCGGGACTCGAGACAGAAAAAATGAAATTCTTGGAAAAATTATCCAAGATGTCTCAAACACAGAATCCCTAATCAGGATATTTAATCAAACACTTCACTAACTAAAATCAGACAACTGCATCACAGAGAAGCTCCATTTTCCTTATTAAGCGCAAATCAAACCTACTGCGCAGGCGCAAGACACCAAATCTCTTAGATATATTATTTCTAGTATAGTTAATGAATATCTACAAAATTAATAGACTCCATCATCATTTCCAGAAAACTGAAAAAATGACACTCAACAAACTTTTGTGATACGCCTCACACAATTACATCATCATGACGTCACTCATCCGCACATAACTTTAAAATTCAAATAAAACCCCTTTACACATTCCATTCTTTATTCCATAAATAAAACTAATAAAAATACAACACAACAATTTTATTTCCCAAAAGACGTCGCCACACTCGCATGAAAAAACTTTTCAATGGAATGCAACGTGATTACGCACGACGAGCAAACGCGTCAGCAAAACATGTGTTTGACGTCAGCGATTAATGTATTTGGCGGCACTAACTTCCTACAACGAAGCAGAAAGCATGTTCGTATATGCGGTTTTGCTGGTGCTATTGACTCGATGTCAATAGCACCAGCAAGCTTCGGATCGCGGTCTCTGCTAATGCACGCGACCATGGAGTGAACTTAAAGCGCAGAACGATGGTCATGGCGGAAAAGCAGAAAGGCCCGATCCGAGTTGGATTTTATGACATTGAACGGACCATCGGAAAAGGCAACTTTGCTGTCGTCAAACTTGCACGACATCGAATAACTAAAACAGAGGTAATAATTTCCTATTTTTTTCAAATTTTATTGCATTTTTTTTCAAATTTCGAGCGGCTAGCGCCAGATTTGTTATTCCCTGGACGATTCCTCCGTTGAAAGCGTGCGGTAATGAAAGGCCTGCGCTCGTTGGGGGTATGGAAATGCATTGTGGGTGAAAATTGATTAAAAATAGGTGAAATTAGTTGGGAAAATTTGAAATGAGGGGAGTTGGGAATGGTTTTTCGGTTAAATAAGTTTAAATGCAACGTTTTATGAATGGTAAGGGGGGCGGCGCGGTCTGGTGGTGGGGTTTGGAAGTGGCGATGACGTAATGTTGTGAATCACATAGTTGGCCTGGTTTCAAGCATTTCGAAGCGTTTCGCAAATACATTGACTTTTTTGGACATTGTAAAAATAAATCGAGGATTAAAAAATGTTATTAAAATGTAAATAAACAATAAACAAAGCGTCGTTGGTGTGAATGGAGTTGTGATCAAAGGGTTTAACGTGTTTCCCCACTTATTTAATGCGCGGACGTCATTTTATGAGATGACATAATTTTCTATGATGTCAACGCTGACATTTCTTGATCGTTTGTGATTGGCTGAAAAATGAAAAAAATAAAAGGTCGATAAACTCAATCAATAAAATTTGATTTTTTTGAAAAAATAAATTTTTGTGGAAATTTATTTATTTTTATTTATTTATTTTAAATTTTAGGTGGCGATTAAAATAATTGATAAATCTCAACTCGATTCTGTGAATCTTCAGAAAGTATACCGTGAAGTTCAAATTATGAAGTTGTTGAATCATCCTCACATAATCAAATTATATCAAGTAATACTTAAATAATTAAAATAATTAAATATTTGATTTTTTTGTGTGGTTAATTAGATTTTTTTTATTTTTTAGGTTATGGAAACAAAAAATATGATATATTTAGTATCAGAATATGCAAATAATGGAGAAATTTTTGGTGAGTTTTAGTGATTTTTGTTGATTTGGGTTTCATTAAATGCTGACTTTATTGAATTGAATTGTGCTGCTTATTGATGACTTTATTTTAATTTTTGCTTTTGGATTTTGCTGATTTATATTGAAATTTTGTAATTTGTATTTTTTTGCAGTTTTTTAATTTATTTTTTCAATAAATATCAATTTCTGATAAATCTCTATCTGTACTTTTCTGTTAATTTGTTGCAATTTCTATTAAATTGTTACAGTTTTAATGTGAATTTATGCAATTTATATTAAATTTCTGAAATTTTTTGGCAATTTTTTGCAATTTATATTAAATTTCTGAAATTTTCTTCTAAGTTTTTGAAATTTCTATTAAGTTTCTGCAGTTTTTGTTAATGTTTTTGCAATTTCCAATGAAATAAAGCTGCACTCTTTAGTTCAGGATGACTTGTAATTAATAAACTACAGTATTTATAAAACCAAAACCAAAAATTAACCAAATACCTCTTTACTAACTCTTACAATTATTCTATTACTTTTCCCTAAGATTTTATCGCTGATCGTGGACGACTACAAGAGCCGTTGGCGCGCAAGTTGTTTCGCCAAATTTTATCAGCAGTTACTTACTGTCACAGTAGAAGAATAGTACATAGAGATTTAAAAGTATTTAGAATTTACAACCCCAAAACAATATCATAATAAAATTCTATATTTATTAATTCAAGGCTGAAAATTTACTATTGGACTCAAATGGAAACATCAAGATTGCAGGTAATTTTTATAATTTTTTTTTTATTCTAAATTTTTACTTTTAAGTATTTTTTTTGTTTAGATTTTGGGTTTAGCAATTTTTATACTCCTAATGGACAACTAGCAACTTGGTGTGGGAGTCCACCATACGCTGCACCTGAAGTATTCGAAGGGAAAAAGTACACTGGTCCTGAAATTGATGTTTGGGTATAAATTTTTGGTCTTGTATTTAAGATTTAATGTTCTACTCAAAGATTTTAATTTTATAGAGTCTTGGAGTTGTTTTGTACGTTTTGGTGTGTGGTGCATTGCCTTTCGACGGAAGTAATTTACAAACGTTAAGAGACCGGGTATTGTCAGGGAGGTTTAGAATACCATACTTCATGTCTTCAGGTAAGGAATTTAGGCCCAAGGATTCTAATATGGTTGAATCAATGTTGATTTTTGGTTGAAATAATTTTAGTTGAAAAGTAAAATTGAGAAACATCGTTAAAAAATCAATGTTGAATGCTGTTAGCTCATGTTAGGCAAATTTGTTTTGAGTGATGTCATGCTCTCCAGAGTGCATTGACTTTCCATTGGATCAAACAAGGATGTTTTTATGGAATGGTTAATGTGACAGGTGCAAAATCAAGAATGAGGAAGAGAAGTTAGTCAGATTATGGGGAACAATGATTCATTAAATATCTAAATATAAAATTGCACTAACGCAACGTGGGCGAGGATTGATTTGTTGAATTCAAAATGGGTGCCATGCTACCATGAAAAAAGCCTGAAAATGGCTTTTACATTTGTTTATGGGTCTAATAATATTAAAATGATCTCTTAAGGGTCAGAAAATTTTAATTTTTAATTTTCTTCTGATTCGAAGAACATTTGTCGTAGCAAAAAATTCATTGTAACAGTATTCGTTATAATGAGATTTGACTTTTATAACCATAAAACTGAAACAGATTTGGTATCCTCATGAAATTTTACATCAGATTATTTGGTTTCTGAAGTTAAACGAGCTAAAATTGCACTTGGATTTTTAATAAAGTAACGATTTGGAACACAATTGATTTCAAGTGCTAATGTGCTAGTGTTATCCTTTGATCTTTGTAAATGGATATAACTTAAGTCCTCTATTTTTATCAATAGAATGTGAGCAACTGATACGGAAGATGCTAGTGCTTGATCCAAGTAAGCGATTTACAGTCGAACAAATACGGCGCCACAAATGGGTGATGCAGGAGCGTTTTTCAAAGACAGTATCGATGCCAGATGTAACCCCTCACTTATTTACCGGTCTAAACGACCACGTCCTACGCTTAATGCAGAGTTTAGGAATTGATTCGGCCAAAACAAAAGCGGTATAACTTCATAAACACACAGCCAATTTGATTAAAACAGCAAAAGCACCAACTTCATGACTTTTTGAAGTACTGTAATATATTTTAATACAATTTTTAGCAAAACCAGCAATTAAAATTGCAATATTAAGCAATTGAAGCTGATTTATTGTTATTTTAATTGACTAGCTAGATAATTAAATATTTAAATCAGCTGAAAATGGCTAAGTTAGCTTAATCAACAGCTAGAAAAGATATCAATTAACCCAGCTAGGCGCTAACTACTGTTGGTTAAGCTAATCAAGTCAGCAACTGATCAAAACTGGTTGGTGCGCACCTCTAAACTTTATCTGCGAATCTACAAAACTCAAGTCTAATGTTGAAGCTTTTGCTACAATTTTAATCACACACCTACCATACAATCACCTAATCCTCAATACATTTATCCCACAGTCGTTGGAAAGTGATAGCTACGACCACCACGCTGCAATATACTATTTATTACTAGAACGCTTAAAGAAACAGCACATCCCCGCCGACAAGCAAGCCCTGGACACAAAGCGAAGACCGAGTTCGATCGCGGAACAAGCCATCCACAAACCCCTCAACCCGACAACAGACCCACCAATCCTAACCCCGACCCGGCACCCTCCGCTCAGAGAGCACAACTCAACCCCAGCAGGACAGCTGAACTTCTCAACCAGCCAGGGCTACCGCAGCTTCTCGGACGGCGAGTCCCCGGTCGTGGAGCCCCCGCATTCGTGCTTATCCAAAATCTACGCTTTGCCCAACAGTGTGATCAAGACTTCGATCGACGAAGGCGTCGAGGCTGACATTGGCAGTAGCCAGGTTTCGCAGGAACAGTCGCAGAGTACGTCCGACAGCTTCACTTACTACCAGCTGCACGGCAACTTGTCCCAGGAGTCGGCTCTGAGCGGCATGAGCACAAGCTCGAATAACTTCGAGAGCTTCGACTCGCAGATTGAGTCGGACTTGGCGGCGAGCCTCCCATCCTGCATGCAGAGCGAGTGCAGAGCCAGCCCCTTCAGCAACGTGGGGCTGTCAGCAAACACCGTGATGCTGCAGACGAAGAATAACATGCGCAGGTCCAGTTACCGGAGGCACAACCCTCTGGACCTGGAGCGAAGCTGCATGAGGTCACCGATAAACTTCAGGGAAGGCCGAAGGGCCTCGGATGGCCTGGTCGCCCAGGGGGTGGTGGCCTTCAGGCAGAGGCTGTGTCACATGGAGAAGGCTGGAGGGATGCTGGAGTTAAACCAAGTGCACAAAGAGCATAAACAGTTGCAGCTGAGGTACCAGAGCAGTATGCCGGTCGACGAAGCGAGCGAGAAACAGCAAAAGCACCTGGAGTACTACAGAGCGAGATCCGGGAGCTGTGGGACCGAAAGGGGACACGCTTACTCTCTGTTATCCAGAGGCAGGGGCCCAGCTACCCCGGGCTCCATGGCCCCAGGGCCCTATGGGAAACAAGTGTTTCACAGGAGACTGCAACAGAAAAGACAGATTCTGCAGAAACAGGCAGCCATGCAGTACCCTTCTGTGCCTTTAGGCCCAAATATGGTCAGACATCAGATGGTTCGGCAAACTTCATACAAGTTGGCTCAACAACAAAATGTCTTACCTCCGCTACCGAGCAATACGACTACTGTTCCTTTGAATGCTTACAGGAGTCCGGTCGGGTCTTCGGACGGACCGGACGCGATGAACCAGATTTTTTCCGGGGGAATGGGGGATGCGGTGAGCGTGCCGCAGAACTGGATGCAAGAGACTAGTTGGCAGCAGTTGCCGAAGAACATGGAAATGTGCCACATTCGGGATGATCAGCGGAGCGTGTCCCCTTGGGCCTGTGATTTGGGGCCGGAAAATGTAACTGTGGAGCTGTGTGGAGGGTTGCAGGAGGTGACTGATGAAGGTGAAAGTTCGGGTTTAGGTTGCAATAAAGAGGATATGAATGTACTGTAATGATATCACGAAATTAAGAGCAGTTTTTATTTTGGGAAATCACATGTTTGGATGAAATTGTTTGTGGTTGAAGCCGGTGGATGAATATGAGATTATTTACCAATTTGCTATGAAATAATGCTATGGTCCAGAGGTAGTTGAGATTGCTGTTGCCATGTCAATAGAAATGTGAGTTTCATACAGTTCAGACTGGAATTCTTTAGCTTAATAGAGCGGCTGCCCCATTTATCCGAAGTTCTATATAAAAGTAAGGAAGAAAAATACTTAAGTGAATTCTCGAACGAATGATTCAGATCATAGAAAAATATTTGTTTAAAACATTTAATTTAAATGTGTTAGCTAATGCAAGTGAATGATGTTGGAGGAATTTCCAAAAACTGTTAACAGCAATATCATACTACTTTTGGCAGGTAGCACTTAACACTACTAACAGATGGCTACACTTTTTGAATATGGATAAAATTCAGAGTTGCAAACATAATTACATGAATTTTATATTGTAATAAACCCAGATAGTGCAAGATGTCCTGAGGATGTCTGGAAAGTCTCCTGCTCCTGATGTTAGGCAATTCATAGGATAACAGGAGCATATTTCAACAAATAAACCCCCTGGTCTTATTAGAAATCAAAAAATGTTGGCTAAATTTTGATTAAGAAACAATTGTGTACCAAATTCTTTATTAGTGTCACAAAACATTAAAATGACTTAAATAAACTAGTTAACTTGTAAAAACTAGTTTTATAACTAAAAGCGCAGGGTGCAGGTACCATTCAAAGTGTGGCGATTTTTCGAAGAAATTCAGTATTTTCTTTGGACATAAGACATTCTAGGAATATCCCTGTACTCTCAAGGGAAAGACTAGAAACGGGTACGCAAGCTGCAATTCACATTAAAACACCCATATGGCCACACCAACTTTATTTATCTTCAATTACCGAAATGTTACAGAAGTCACAAAGACTTTACCGCAATTACAATGAAATACTTAACAATTTCACCCACAAAAAAGCATTGATGTGGTTGTACCTATTTGTAATATATACAATATTATTCAACATTACTATTCACACAATTCATCCAAAATGGTGATTTCCACTATTAACTGAACAAAAATTCAATTTAATTAGAAAAAATGCATAATAAAAAAAATTAAACTGTCAGATTAGATTTAACACTTGTTTGTGAATAATATAAATAAATTACAATAAAGCTTGTCTGTTGGATGGCGCTTTAATTTATTTATTTATTTTGCATAATCTTATAAGGAGATGTAATTTAGCAAAGCAATTGCTGTTGTAAGGATGTGTATATTTTAGCTGTACATTTTATGTAAGATGATATGTGTCAGTAGTGATTGCACACAGGGTATTTGTAGTTTATAGTGTGAATAAAAAATGGTTCCTGAATGTATAGCTGGTATCAGTACATACTGAATAAATTTGTTGTCAACTGATGTTGAGCAATGTAATGGATGTGTAATGTGTTTGGTTTAATTTTTTGGGTCAATTTCTGTGATAGTCGATTTCCCGACTAAGCTGGATAATTGGTAAGTTTTCTGTAATGCTAGGTTCACACCTGACGTAACGTAACATTAACTTAACAAATTAAGACTTAACTGTAACTTGAGTGTGTTCACACTTGCCAGTTGTTTCTTGTTCAAATTAACCAATGAGATAGCTGCACACAAAGTGGCGTGTCCAGCTTGAAGCAAGGCAGTTGCTGATTGGCTGAACGTAACATGAAATGTTACGTTATGGCTTAATTCAACTCCAGAGTTGAATTAGCACTTAAGGCACTTAGATCCCACAATGCACCATACCTCTCTCTTAAGTTACGTTATGGTCAAGTGTGAACACAAGTGTGAACCCACCATAACTTTATTCACAAAAGGTTTGAATAACTGACTAAAGGCATTGTACTAAAGTGTTGTAATATTAGGTAGAAGCAGTTTATCTCATTCTGAGATTGGGAATATATTAGGTATATTTTCTATCGTTAAAATATTCAAGAATAGAAGAAAGTGAGAGACCAACCATAATACCAATAATTGAGCCTACATTACAAAGTAATTTTATAATAGTAAATACTGTTTCCTCCTTGATTACTTCTCGAATATTGGTTTCAATGTGGTATTCAACTATGACTGTCAAATTATGTTTAAGAGGTAGTAATTTTTTATGTATTGGTTTAAATATTGTTTCTTCGCAGCGTGGCACGCAGGAACAGTCTTTTTGTGGATCAGTCTTAAATTGTGTGTCGAAATACATTTTTTGAATTCTTGCAGCTGATGCACTAGTGTTGCAAAGAGGCAATTTACTCTTCTCCATAAATGGCAGTCTGAAATTTGAAATTGCTTCTATGAATACAGAAACGTTTTAGGGATTGTAAACTTGCTTGCAGTTGATGGGCTGCTGTTCGAATTTAGTTGAATAACATTTCTCTTCACAGTCTGTGACAATATTGGATGGTTTACAAGGATTTTGTGGAGTGTTTGTACGTATAAGCTAACAAACAAAATTATTTATAGTAGGATTTTATTGCAAATAAAAGATATCATACCGTTTGTCGTGAAATACTAACGGAAAGTATATATGCAGTTGCAAAAAGTATATATTTAGTATGAAAATAATGATTTATTGGTAAAACGAAATGCTGAAATGTAACTTTTGGGTGAGTGCAACATTATAAAAAAAAACTCCAAATTAATCTCACTGGCTGAGAGTCACTGCATTGATATTCTGATGAAACATAAGAAAGAATCAGATGATTTTGCTTTGGTACAAACATCAGATCAACTGTCAATTTGTTTAATAATTAATTAATTAATTGAGTTAAATATATAAATACTATTTTTTTAAATCTGTCTGAAGAGTTTACTCTTATGAAAATAATTGATCATTTTTTATCATTGACTAATGAGTGAGCGAAGCTCTTATTTGATGTTTTTAAGAGATTAGGCATAATATGAAGTGATTTATCCACTAATGGTCAGTTTTACGATGGTGTTGCTGTGTGAGAAAAACATGTGGGAAAAACGTTATATGTTTATTATTGAAAACTTTCAGTACTATCACTGCAAGAAATTTCAGATTTACAAAAATTTACAATAATTTAATTTGTTCTAAAGAACAAATGTATATTACATTTACGGTTTTAAAGGAACGCTTTCCGGTAAATTTTGTCAAGTTCTCCTTATTGTAAATTAGATGTTTACAATAAATTTAATTAAAAATTAAAAAAAAAAAAAAAAAAAATGAAAATAAAAAAATTTAAAAAAAATGTAAATGTAATGTAAATGTAAATTTGTAAATTTTTGTAAATCTTATTTTTCTTGCAGTGTATTTAAATTTCAAAAAATACTATTTTCTAAATTTTTGAGATATACAGTACCTTACAATGAAAAAAGGTTTTGAAAATGACTTTAAAATGATCAATATATTCTACAAGCTATTTTATTTTTTGTAAACCTAAAAAAAATTATTTAGATCAAATTCAGTACCTTTTTTGAATGCAGTACAAACTCCAAATACTGTTGATACAGTTGATATATTAGCAAAAAATTTTTCTAATTCGATTTCATTGGACTTGAAAAGATGAATTAGATTAGTTGCAAAACTACAGGTTCTTAAGTTGAGCATTACCCCATATTCGTCTAAAGCCTTAAGATGGTAATAAAAGTTAGAAGATGCATCCCATAAGGATTGTGGGTCATTTGCAAATTGAGATAACTGATGAAGTAAATCATGAAGTTGAAATTTGTTGCAAGATGTATTTAGTTTATAGGCCAAGTCTTTTTTTGCTGCTATTATTCTGTCACTGTCCTGACACATAATAATAAGTGGAAAGCTGATAATATCATCTCGTTTTAGTTCGACACTTGTTATAAGTGGATAATCTAAGAAACTGTCCACCGTCAAATAAACCAAACAGATTGAAGTTGATATCAACATTAATTTGACAATTATTTTTGAGATCAAGAGTTTTTCCTTATTTTGTTTTTTCATTGTAGTGCATGTCTCTATTGCTTTTTCAATTTTCTTCTTCAAATTTATGGTATGTGTGTTTGTTTTCCTAAATTTACTGTAAGTAACTTTGCATGAGAAAGTGAAAATTTCAACAATCATTAAGCAAGATAAGCCAAAATATAATCCAAGATTTCCTCCTATATCACACAGTAATGATGTTATGTCATACGATAGACGTTCTTTTAATGTTCGAACATTTAAATTGATAACATAAACGTGGATAAACGTATCCTTTAAAGCATTATCGAAGAAAATGTTCTGGTGACTGACTTCGCATAAACTGAGACATTTGCACAGCTTCATTGTGTTTGTACGTGAAATAACTTGTAGTTTATTAACTAATTTTATAAGGTCTCTGTTATTGCACTCAGAGAGGTTTCTTGCTTCATAAAAAGGATATCTAAATAAAGAATATAAGAGTATACTTTTTATTCATTATATTCTTTGAAATTTCATTAATGAAATGACCGAAAACATTGTGGTGTCTATTAAATGTGCAGAAAGGTTTAATTTGATCACACAGAAATATTGGTGTAAAATGGGTATAAAGGAAAACTTTAATCCTCTCTGTATATTCTGTAATCCTTTCAGATGCTTTGGTGTTAGGGCCCATTTACCAAGCTAATTACAATTTTGAAATTTATAAATTGTGAAAATTTGAGCAGTCAAAATAGTTCAATTGTTTGGTTTGCTCTTAAAGAAAAGGGCTGGAACTATAGCACAAAGTATAAATAGGGTTTGGATTTTTCGGGTGGAAAAAACATTGAACATCAGGGGGTAGAAATCGGGTGTTTGAAAATTTTTTCAAATCGGGTTAAATCGGGTCAAGAAAATATAAACTTTTATTTTTATTTTTAAATCGGGCTAAATCGGGTTGATAAAATTGGTTGCAGAGCCACGAAACCTTGACAAAAAAATTCAAAAACAAGAAATTTCATTAAATAAGCTCTGCTAAGTCAATCAAAAGCTAAAATTATCTTAAAATTAGTTAATTGTCAATTAGTCAATTAGTCAATGTACAATTAGCTATCCCATACAGTTTACATGTGAAAATCATAATCCAGAGCAAACCCAAAAATATGCTTTTCTGGTTTAACCCTAATTTCTAAAAATCAGTTCGGGGGGTTAAAATCGGGTATTTTCGGGTAAAACTCGAAAAATCCATACCTCAAGATGAATTTATGGCCATTTTATACTGTATAAAATGGCCATAAATTCATCTTCTATTTCTTTATATACAAACACACCTGCAGTTAATTTTTTCTACCAAACAGGGTCGTAAACATTTATCCAGATTATCATCACAAGGATTTCTTCGTAAATTGATGAAATGATACTAAAAATTGAAAGAGCAGTTTTATCTTACAATAAGTGAATTTATAGTTTTATGTTTATGCCATTTACAGGGTCTGGTCGAGCAACGGACGATGTGGATGTTGCTCGGGGCGCCAGGGAACTTAGGGGTGCCAGCAACCCAAATGATGGCAGCGTTGCCCATGAATACCATGGGTAGTGGTGGTACAACCCAACCTTTGGGGCAGTAAAACAAAACAGGGACAAAATTGTGTTTTTGCAAAGTAGGTTGTTTTTTTGCCAAATTCAGTTACTGGAAAATTTGGTTGATTTTGGATTTGGATGCATTGGATTAAGTGGTTTTTGGATTCTGATGGCTAAATTTTTTATTTAATTTGAAAAAAAGTTGCGCAATTGAAA
>JAQIXT010001376.1:0-16250 GCA_034700445.1 Stenotaenia linearis | reverse complement strand
TAAAAAATTCGGATATTACGAACTCTCGATATTGCGAACAGATTTGACGGACCCTTCGAGTTCGTTATATCGAGGTTCGACCTGTAACTAGAAGACTGTGCATGAGGTCCTGTAGGATGTCGAAAGAGAAATGTACAGGACATTGAATTGATGATACTTTCTGGAGATCTGCAGGTGATGTTTATTAGATGTCATTTTGTTTTTTGGTTATGGTTCAGTTCTCTTATCTGATTTTATACATGACACACTTGGAACTGGGAGCAATGATTAAGTATGACAGAAGAGATGTATTGCGGCAATAAAAGTGAAATTCTTGGATTATATTTTATCGCAAGACGAAATGCCGTAAAAGCTTTTGCGAAGAATGTTTTCATTAATCAAGAACGAAAGTTAGAGGTTCAAAGGCGATTAGATGCAGAGTTGTTTGATAAAATCAGATGGATTTAAATCAAGTGATTTTTTAAAAATAAAAAATCAATTGACAAAAATTAGCAGACAAATTTTTAGATTCTTAAAAGGCCTAAATTTTAGACACTTATCGTCTAAAGTACATTTTAGACTTCGAAAAGTGATGAATATTAAATTGTATATTGTAAATTGAGTGGAAATAAATCAAAAATGATTTTAAAATGGTCTAAAATGAATTTTAAAAGCTAATCGAAACCAAAACCGAAACACAAATAAAACTTTCACTTATTGGCACTAGATGCCACCACATCACTCTTCACTCTTGCCTACACAATTTCCCATCTTATACATCCCCTTTCCAACATTCTCAAAGAAAAACAAACAACCAAAAAAAAAAATGAAAACAAAAACAAAGTAATTTAACCCAAACAAAAATCCTAAAATTTTCCACTTTCACTCTCAATTAACAAAAAAAAAATTAATTTCCCTCTTAAAAAAGAAAATAAAAAGTGATACTTTATCCGTTACTTCAAACGGAAAATTACTTTAATTGCACTGCGTTTTAAATGTCATAAAAGTCAAGTGCAATAAAAACCAGAGTGATTTACTAAATCCCCAAAGATGACTAAAACTCAGAAATGAGCAGCTGTCTGTTTTAGGTCAAGTTGCTTTTTTAAGCTTCACGGTCAGTAAAGATACTGCAGAGCAGCGTGCGAGAGTTCCTTAACATGAACGGAATAAGAAATAGGCTACTCTTTGTTTCTCCAAGCTCCCATTAACTTTCAAGTGTAGAAAAGCAAAAAAAAGATGAATTTCCAAAAGATTTTCACTCTCTTCACCTCCATCTTTCTCTTATCCACAAAACAAACAACAACATCAACAACCGGTGAGTTTTTCAAACTTTTTCATCAATTTTCACCTTTTTTTTTTGAGAAATTCTTGGAAAAAGTTAAGAATTTGTTGAATTTACTCCTAAAAACAGGAGATTTTGGTAGGAAAGGGTTGAAAATTGGGAAAACATGAGATGAAAGTGGATTTTTGTTTTCATTTCAAAGTTTTCCAACCTCAGTTGAAAGGATGCAGTTATTTTTAGTTCTTTGCATCTCTCAGCACCTTTCATAGCATAGGTGAGTTATATTTACAATTATGTTTTGCTTTTCAATTTAGATGTTCCTGGACCTTCTACAATTACCCATTATCCTTCACAGGCCATTAAAAACAGTGAGATAATCCTGACATGCAATGCAAAGCATTTGGGTAACCCACCAGCAAATAAATACAGGTATTGGATGTCTTGAATTGTGGGTAAATTGTTTATTTTTGTTTGTTTTTGTTTGTCTTTAAAGATGGTTCAGCAATCAACTTGAATTGACTCATGAAACTGGCAAGAAAATTCACATAAAAAATATAACCGCTCAAATTTCAGATTTCTCATGTGCAGCTGTAAATGCCGTTGGAAGTGGGGAATTTGGTTACATAACTGTTTCAGTTCTGGGTAAAGAGTCAACTGAGTGGAGATTTGGTTTTTTTTGGGTTGGTAAAACCAAACAGTATAATGGAAACTTTGTTCGAAGGAAAGAAAGTCGGTCATTGATGGTTTCGAAAGATTAGCGAATAGTTAAAAAGTAAAAAATTGGAAAAAATTACTTTTGGTAATGTTTGAAATGTTAGAAGTCACTAGTAATGATAAATTGTATCATAATATATGCTTAAGGTCACTAGCGACTACTATGGCCATACACGATCTGTCACTATATCCAAAAAACATAATTTAAAGAAAAATCAAAATGAAAATTTTGCAGATCAAAACATACACGTTAAACAAGCGTTAAAAAAAAACAACCTTAGATATAATTATCATCTGGTGTATGTGTACCAACCTTAAAATAAAGAAAGAACTAAACAAGATTGGTAAGTTCAGTAGCAACGCTTTGCTCGGGCAGTGTGATGTAATTTATAGACATTGCAAATTTGATGTGTGCAAAGCAACACAATCTAACTGCAACACTTCCACTTTTATTTGGTTTTAGCAAGACCCAAAATACCAACTGTTTTCTGCTTATTCTTGCAATTTTTGTTTTATTATTAATTTTCATCTTGTTTAGCTCCACCAAAATTTATCAGGCAATTGCCAGACACTTTTACAGTCTCTGATAAGGCAACATCTGTTAGCTTGACCTGCCAAGTGGAGTGCAATCCTACTTGTCTTGTATTTTGGTTGAAAGATGGGGAAATTCTCACCAACACAAACCCATTATACCGGATGACTGTTGATGTTGCAGGGCCAAACTACAAAATGAATGTAGTTGGTTCTGTTATCAGCACTTTATCCTTCAATCTGACTGCATGGCCTAATGGCCACTTGAGCAGAGAAGTGGATGAAGCAACTTATTCCTGTACATCATCGAGTAATGGAATTAATCGAGGAGTGACGAGCACGACTAAATTTCAACTTCAGTGTAAGAAACTAGGTTTACATAAGACGGGATCCATTCATTTTATCGAATGTCATTTTATCGAATGTCATTTTATCGAAATATGGTTTTATCGCCATCAGTTTATCGAAATATCGTTTTATCGATTCCATAAAACGATATTTCGATAAACTGATGTCGATAAAACGACATTCGATCTAACGACATTCGATAAATCGTACCCAACCCACATAAGACAAATGTAGAAAGAACAAGACTGCAATAATAGCGTAAAACTGGTTAATTGGAAAAGCATTTATTTGGGACAAATTTTAAAGACCTTTTTTTAACTTTTTGTAAACTTTAAGTAATTAGGACACTTGCTTATTTGGGTTTGAATGGTCTAGTTCTGGTTTGTTCCATTCCAGGTAGCACAAAAATATCCTTGGGTATCTTTATGTTCTCATAAAGTCCTCAAAACATCCGGTGCATTGAGAAATGATTCTTGTGTATGTCAGCTGTGTGTCTAAAGATTGTTACATCCTGCAAGAGATGTTTTGTGGATGTTAAGAGAAGGTCACAGCATGTTAAGAATATTGGAGAGTCTTCAGGATGTCCAATTGATGATGCTTCAGTAGATTTAGAGGTTTGGGGGTTCTAATGTACGTTCACAAAGGGGGTCAGTGCATATTGGAAAGGCAGCTTATGCTGTGGGCAAATCTTCCACTCCTTTGTGGAGACCCTTGGAATGTCAGTTATAGGATTTGGATGTTTTCTGGACTTCTTATGATACCTGGAAATTATCCAGAGTCAACTGTACATACTAAAATTAATTTTTCATTCTTCGCTTTTAGATGCACCGGAGAATGTTGTTTTATCGAAACAACAAATTGATTTATACGAAGGAACAACATTACTCTACAACATCACCTGCAAGTCCGACGGATCTCCAGAACCGTCTTACAAATGGACTTACAACAACAAAGTCTTATCAAAATACAAATTTCTCTATTCAAACAGACCTTTAGCAAGAACTGAAGCTGGGCTTTACACTTGCACAGCATCAAACATCCATGGGAGTTCATCTGCATCTCTTGTTGTCAATGTCATGTGTAAGTTAAACAAATCAACATCAAAAAAGCAAAAATTAATTTTTGTTAACTAGATGAGCCAAGTTGTGAGATCATAGAAAGAGAAGATGAAAATAACCTAAATCTCAAATGCAGACTGATTGATGCAAATCCAAGAGAAGTGTCCTATCAGTGGACATTCACAGAAATGAATTCTTTAAGACATGAAGATGGGAATTCAATATCACTTGCAAAAGATGGAAGTAGATCAAAGTATGGAAACTTTACTTGCACAGTTAGCAATTCAGTTGGTAAAACCAACTGTAATTACATCATGGAAGATGGTAATGAGATAATAACTGAAGTAGAAGCATCAACAATGCCAGAAATTGAAATGGAGACAGAAATTGAAGTTGAGGCAACTATGATGACAGAAATTGAAATTGAAGTAACAAAAATGCCAGAAATTGAAAGGGAAACAACAAAAGAGACAGAAATTGAAGTTGAAACAACAAGAATGCCAGAAACTGTAGTAGAAACAACAAAAATGATGGAAATTGTAGAAGAAACAACTAAAACTGAAGTTGATACATCCACAATAGCTGAAACTGAAACAGAAACTAATAAAATGACAGAAATTGAAACTGAAACTCAAGCTGAAACTGACCCAAAAGTACATGAAGTGAAGGAAAGTGAAATTAAACTTGAAAAACCTGAAGAAACATCTGCATTTTTAAACAAACAAAGTAAGTTCAATTACTTTAAAGACAATTTTAGTCATTTTACTGTTATTGACATAATTTTTTCAGATGATGCAACTAAAACTGAATCCTGGTTCTACACAGCAGCTTTATTTACATTTTTTCACTTAATAATACTCACTAAACTTTAATTTTTATTCATGGTTGTCCTATAACCTGTTATGATTCATTCATATGGGATTTTTGTAATGGATTGTGAATATTATTGCTAAGCAAGTTAAATCAAAAGACATTAACTTAGTTCAGCCAAATGTATGTAATCAATATTTAGATTAAACTCATTCAGTGCACTTCTAAAAATGATTCAAGAAGTATGAAAATGGACAGAAGAAAGTGAGTAAACAATTTTAGCGTTCGCATTCGCTGAAAAAATTGACAAACGAGTTTGCGTTCTTCATTCGCGAACGTGAACGAATCGTTCGTGAACGCGAACTTATCGTTCACGTTCGTCACAACACTGTAGATCGTTTGTTTTGTTTGTTCGATTGGTTTAATGTAAGGGACGAGGTTTCCCTTGCCTTGGATCCTATGGTAAAAACCAACCTTTATATGGTTCGATTGTATCTTAATTCTAGTAAATGATTTGCATTGCTAAACATGGTCAAGAATTGATGACTTTACCATAAAGTCATTTTAAACTAAGAGAAAATTATGAGGAAATCTTAATAGCAACAACAAATCCAACAAAAGTTATGAACCTCAATGGAGATTTGCAGATGCAATTTATGAGTCATTTTCTGGACATCCCTAGGAGTTTTGATGCTGATTATCTGGATTGATGTTGATTGTTATTAAAGAGTTGATTATTTTATTAAAACAATAATTTGAAAAATCGTTCATTATTTAACAATAACTTGTCAACTGAAAAAAAAGAAAAAAGAAATAATTCAAAGGTTTTGAACGCCATTTTTTTGTTTGTTTATTTAACAATATGGTTCGAGATTACGTGGCTACTGACTGCAATACAGAGTTGACACTGAAGAACATTCGACCACGATGAAGAAAGTTGACACTAAAGAACATTCGACCACGATGAGGAGAGTTGAATTCGTAGAAAAGGAAAAAGTGGAAGAAGGTGTTGTTTTCGACGACAACCGATCACCGTAAGAGAAATTTAATTAATCCTATCGTTTTCTAAATATTTTAATCCGCAGGAAAAGAATAGTAATTGGAATTATATTCGTGATTTTATTTATATCCTCAATCGTGCTCGTCTTCTGCGTCGGTTACTACGTCGGACGGGAAGTGAAACGAACTCTTTGTCAGTAAAAATATAAAAAATTAAAAAATCATTTTTTTTTTAAATTTAAATTAATTTTTTTTTTAAATTCTAGACAAACGAGAACCTGAAAATCCAAACTGCCCAATCAAAACCTCACCAAGTAAGCCTCGTTTTCATTTTTGAATTTTTTGAATTTTTTGAATTTTTTGAATTTTTTGAATTTTTTGGTTTTTTTGAATTTTTTGAATTTTTTGAATTTTTTGAATTTTTTGAATTTCAGGAAACCAAACTGAAATTCTTTCACGAGGAAACTTAGCACAGGAAATAGTGATCAACGGCAACTTAACCGACGGAGATTTAACGACTTGCGAAACCCAAAACAAATGGGGACACCATTTTAATTTACTAATTAACTCTTACATGATTTATTACATGATTCGACTGTACCCGAATCCAAGTAAAAAAATTTTTAAAAAAATTAAAATTTTTAAAAATTTTAAATTTCAGATTTGCCGTTTTACAACGTTTCCGTTAGAACCAGTAATCACAGACCGGAAAATAGTTCTGTTTATAATAATGAGTTGTATGCAAATTATTTGTGCGGTGATGTGTTGCCTGGGAATTATGATCCGAGTATGGGACCCTATGAGTTTGTGTGTCAGAACTTCACTGCAGGACAGTATTTGAAGATTCAAATGACTACTAGTGAATGTGAAGATGATGAGTGTCGGGGAAATGTTAGTTTGTGCGAGGTTGAGATTTATGGGTATAAATTGGATATTTCGGATTTGGATTAGTGTTAAGTTAATTTATTAAAGGAAATTTGTTTAAACTTCACTGCATTGCATTTGATTTTTTTTCCACATTTTTCTCAATTTTTTCTCATTTTTTCTCAATTTTACATTATTTTTCGAAATTTCTTTTTTTTTTTTTTTAATTATTAGGAAAAATAAAAATATTATTCTCGTTTTTCTATTTTTCCACCAGATGGCGAAATGGCGATTTCAAAGATGGCGGCGGTTTGTATGTTTCTCGTCGATTTAACAACTTTCTTCAAGTTTCTCGTGACATTTGCTCGTTATTATCGTTTTCGACGTATTGTAAGTACTTTACCAGTGATTCTAGTGCTTCTTTAGCATTAAATATAAACGGATTATTGCTTATTTATAGGACTTTCGATCGTCAATGAACGAAACGTGCAACAAAGGAAGGGAAACCGAGAAAAATTTCGTGATTATCGCAAGATCACAATTAATAGGATAAATACAAGAAACATGAAATTATACCGTATATTATTCAAAATCTGTTGGATGGAGCAAGAATATGAGGTAAGTGATATTTTTTAAAATTTTATTAACCAAAAAAAATCTTGAAAAGTTATTAATTACACCGTAAAAATGAGTTTTTATAATTTATAATGAGAATATAATTTATATGCAATAATAGAGTATTAACATTTTTTAAATATACATTTATTTAGTGCGCGAAATTTAAATCTGCATTTGCGTGAACCATTTTTAATCCGATAATGAGAATACAATTTTTATATAATAACAGAGTATTCATCTATTACTAACTTCTAAAACAACAACAATTCCATTCAAAAACAAAACAGTTAACATTTACTGTGAATATAAATAGCAGTGTTTGGAATCAAGTTAAATACTCGATAAGAGAAAAAACTGAAATCCCCACTGTAATACCAAGAATAGATCCAATGTTGCAAAGTAATTTGACAACTGTAAATACGCTTTCTTCTTTGATCACTTCTCGAACGTTGGTGGGAATCGAGAATTCGTATATTCTTCCATCCGGTGTCTCGTCAGCTCCCATAATTGATGGATTGGATATTGTTTCTTCGCAGCTAACCGAACAGGAACAATCCCTTTGTGGATCAGTGTGATACTGAGACTCCATGTATGTTAAATAGGTTGCTCTTGCTGACTTTCTGGTGACACACAAAGGTAAATTACATTTTTTCATGAATGGAAGTCTGGAGATGAAATGAGATTTAAAATTGTATTAACTATAACTAAAAGAAACGTACTTGCAATCCATTAGCCGTTCTAACAGATTTTTGTCGTAACACTCTTTTTTGCATTTAGAAACTTGGTCGAAAGGTTTACAAGGTCTATTTCGAGTGTTTATTCGAATAATCTGGAAGTATGTCGGTTTTTATTACATTCTAATTAGTTTAAACTTAAATTACTGTTTGTTGAGTAATGTGAATTTTAATAAAATTGCCAATTAAATGTAACGAGTGTTCCATGTGTAGAAATCCACCCTGGGGTATGATGAAGTGCTGAAAGGTGCAAATAAAAGTTAATTTTTTATTGTTGTTAAATGAATAGGTATGTTCGTCATAAAAAGCCAAATGAATTTTGATGATTTCTTACAATAATCTTTTGCAATGGCTAATGACAGGGAGAAGTGAACTAAGTTACAGTAACTTAACTTTAAGTTAAGTTACTTACCCATTCCTGCTGAGGCATAAGAAATATCTTGCACTCATTTGATGTACATTTTTTGGGACAAACATTTGCACCTCAAAACAACTGTGGTCTCAGTGAAAGTATTACGCTGTGGTAGAAATGGTGCATCGATTTAAAGTTTTCAATTGGCAATATGTAAGGTTATTTTATAAAAAATTTGCATGTTTAATGCAAATTCCAAATGCTGATCGAGCATAATCATTTGGTGTAATTGAGTAATTACACCCAGAGTCAAGGGACATCTTGGATTGCCAAATGGGTTGATTTGTAGATATCTTCAGGACATTCTAAAGACATTTCTTGAGGAGGATGTTTTGAGCATGTCCTGAGGATATCAAATTGTCTTGAAATTGTCATGTGTGGTACTTGGATCATCTGTATGATCTGTTTGATGTCATTCAACTATTACTACTTTTGCATAAGCCATATAATTCATTGTCACTTTGAACGAACGTACTTAATTAAAGATATTTTACCGGCGGAAAGATGCTGCAGAAATATTGCAAGTCACGTAAATCCTCATCTTGTGGTCTCAGTCTAAACGTAGACGTTAAAGTATTACGCTGTGGTAGAAATGGTGCATCATCTATAGATTTAAAATTTCCAATTGGCAATATGTAAGGTTATTTTATAAAAACCATTACCAACTACATGTTTAATGCAAATTCCAAATGCTGTTAATATTTCAAATGAATTACTTTGAAATCGTAAAGGCTGTCAGAAAAATAAAGTATCACACATCGAACATAATCATTTGGTTCATAGAGTGTCTACTGATACCAGCTACTAGTTTATGTAAGAGTAGCCAACCCAATAAAGCTGACTATTCCTACTCATTTGTGTAGCAAATAGACACTCCACACCTTTTTTATAAGTACATTAAAAATGAAAAATAAAGACACATGAATTGTGTTAAAATGCTAGCTTACCACACCATTTATTTTTTTAAAGAAATCTCTGTAATCTTTGTAGCGTTGAAATGAGCTCGAAGCATTCCATAATGATAAAGGTTTGTTTGCAAATGGTGATGCATTGTCGAGTAGATCATAAAGTTCGTATGTATTACAATTGTAATCGTCACCTGTTAGTTTTTGAGCTAAAAGTACTTTAGCTCTCATTATTTCATAATTATCATCGCATGTGACAACTATTGGAAATTTGATAATTTCATCTCTCTCGAGAATTACGTTAATTATGAATGGATAATCAAAGTAAGAATGGATCTGGAGGTAAATTAAACCAGATGAGGCAAAAATCAATGATAGGATTATCAAATATTTGATGTTAAAGTATGTTTTCTTTTTGGTTTTTTCTGATTTTATTTCTGCTCGTATTACTTGAATTTTCTTTTTTAACTCGCATTGTGTCTTAGTCATTTTTCGAGATTTAGCGAAAGGGATTTGACAGTAGTAAATGAATATTTCAACCAATGTCAGACAAGACATGCCAAAATATAATCCAAGTATGCCTCCGATATCACACAACAAAAAAATGGTATTATAAGTAAACGTTTGATTCATTGTTCGAACATTATGATCGACCATATAAAGTTCTAAAGTTTGTGGTCCATTCAAAACTTTTGCTGGCATTATCTCGAGTGTTGTCATATCACATACGGCTTTGCATTTACACTGTTTCATTAGATCATGTCGAATAAAATAATCACCTAATTCGAACATGCTTTTTCTATAAAATGTGTTATTACAATCAGTTAGGGTTCTTGCTTCATAAAATGGATGTCTGAAAGATGAATGTTATATCAAATGATGATTGCTAAAACACAGTTAATTTAAATCATGATTAAATTGCAAGTGATTGATTAAAATGTGGAAAGTTTTTTACCCAGTTTCTTAGGGTTAACTGACTTAACTAACTTAATGGGTGCAAATTAAGTTGCTCAATTATTACCACGTGTTTGAGCAATTATTCTTAGAAATAATATTATTATTTCTATTATTATTATTATTATTATTATCTATTATTATTATTATTATTTCCTCCCTTATTATCTATTTTCATGTGTTTATGATATTAAAATTACAAAGCTATTAATGTGTATGATACTGTACCTGCATTTAATGATTTTAAGTATGCATTTGCGGAAGCAATCAGCTAAGTTGTTATCACAAGGATTTTTTTTGGTATTAATGAAATGATGCTAAAGATAAATAATGAAACACATTAGTACCTTTGGGTAAACATTAAAAATTCTCACTTTTTTTGCAACAATTAACAATTTTATTTCATGCTGTACTGGTAGTTGAATTAGAAAATCAAGTATTTTATCATAGACGACAGAAGAATGGTCTGCTATAAACTAAATTTTTGTTTAGAATGCTAGGCAATGATCCTTGTTCTGATAAATAAAATTACTTACTGAATAACAGAAAGTGCAACCTTTGGGAAATTTAAGATTGATTACAATTTTATAATTTGAATCTCCATATGGATATCTAACGTCTGAATACGATAATTCTATAATTTTATTTCATATTTTCTAAATAGTAAACTTACTGCTAGAAAGTTGTGTAGCCGTGTAGGAAATAGTATCATAGCTTTTTATTGTGAGATTGACATGAGATTTTTTCTGAAAAGAAGAAAAGATGCAAATACCAACAATGCTGTTTAAATGTTAAGCAAAAGATAACAAAGAATTTCGTAAAAGTTATGGAATAAATTATTATTTTTACAAAGGAAATTGCTAATGAATTTAAAACATATCAAAGTATTTAGTAATCAATAAGGATTCTAAGTGTTGACCTTTTAAATGTTCCAGGACTACTTGACAGACAAAAAGTCAGCAATTCTGGTAAAAAGTATGATGGTTTTTACTAAAAATTTAACTGTTTTATTAGAAAATTCAACAATTCTGCAAATTGTGTTATACTGTCGTTTAAAATCTGATGATTTTGTTTAAGATTTCAGCAATTTTGGCCAATAATTTAGTAATTTTGATCAAAAACCAATATTTTGGCAAGGTTAGTATCTGCCAAAATTTAAGCTAACTTACTTTAGTCGTTAAAAATGTGGGACCACATGATGTACACCTCCAGCACTTGCCTAAGAGCCAATCTGAAAATCTCGGGAATGCCCAAAAAATTTTTGTCAGAAAACCTCAACTCAGAATCCCTATTGCACACAACACTGATTATACATATTTGTGCATTGATTAGATGAAGAAAGATTTACCATGTCCACATATGCAGCATTTATAAAACTTTGTTTGCTCAATAAGTAGAGAGGAGTAAAGAAATTTTTATTTTCATCCTTTATCCTAAAGTAAAATTCACATTGGTCTCGATATTGTTCATCTCCATGTTTTCTAACAAGGTAATCATTATAGTCTTGCGTTGCTATTGGATACAAATAAACATTAGGCAGAGGGCCATCTGTTGTTTCTACAAAATTGACATCAACTGCAGTTGGTTCACTTTGGAGGTACAATATTCTCTCTCTCACTTGATAAATACATAAACCACAGCTGATAAAGAGCAGTGTAAAAAGTAACAGAGATATTTGCTTAGTTGTTTGCAAAATTTTGGTCATTGATTTGATGACAAGGGGAATTTCTTCACTTTCTGATAATGTTGAAGCTACAATGGATTGCAGTCTGGATCTTTGTAGGCGAATCCTACTCATCACACGGACTTGGTGGATGGAGTGCATTTGGTTGCTAGCTTCTTTCTTTGACTGTGGCTTGTTTCGATGTTGCATAATATAAAAAATTTTTACAATTGAATCCTTGTTGATGAGCATGCACAGCTTTTAATTGATGTTTTTGTCACTCTTTGTGCCGAATAGGTGCTTTTTCTGTTGAGTTTAAAAATATCGTGATATTTGAAATTAGTTTAATGAACCAAGCTTAAGAGAGTAGGCATAATATGGAAGTGATTTGTCCAGGTTTAGTCAGTGTTGCTATTGTGTTGTGAGAAAGACTGACTAAACCTGGACAAATCACTTCCATATTGTTGAAATTTCATAATGTAAAGTCTTCAGAGGGTAGTCCTCCCAAACTCCAGATCGGACAGATTTTGTAGACCTGATATATCCGGCTGTAATATGACTGTAATAAGAGCAGGCAATGCAAAAGGGGCATAATGAATTAGGAGCATAATAATCCTGGCCATAAAGCAACCTTTTTGTACCTTACTTTGTTGTACAGCAGTTGATTTCAAGAAATTGCAGGTGGGGGGGACAATGGCTTCTTGTCTAAGAGCCTAAAAATCCTAGGTATGTTACTGTGATGCTTAACTTACTATATAATATAGCACTTTTTTAGAATTAATGTTGTACAGTGGATTCCGCTTAATTGGGACACCGGTTAATCGGACAAGCCATTTATTTGGGACAAATCCTAAAAAAACAATCAAATCCCCAAAATAAGCAAGATTTCCTTCGCTTATATGGGACAAATTTCCGCTTAATCGGGACAATTACTTCTAGATAGCAAGCATGTGACGGCCATTACTGAGTAAATTACAAGAATTTTGTCTTTGCAGATTCATTTGGAAATAAATATGACTAGTGTTTAGTGTTTTATGATTAATGTTTTCTAACATTATTTTTAACAAGACCAGTTGGGGTATTATGTAGAAAACAAAAACTTCCCTCTCCAAAGCAAGTGTGTCGTACCTACAGGGATGTTAATCGACCTAACGGGACCATTAAAAAGTGTCTGGTGTGCGGTCAATAGGACTGTCCTGTTGGGAGGGCAGTTTTAGCATGGCGGATAATTGAATGGATTTGGGTCTACATCATTGTGTGTGGATGAGGGGGCTGTTTGGCCTAGAGGAGTTAACTGTACCTTATTATAAAATCTTAAAACTTATCATATAGAATGCTGTGGTGTATTTTACCATTAAAAACTCTTTTTATAAGATAAAATGCCTACCTTTTCCCTTTGAGTTTAGTTAACTGATATATAAATTTAATTTTTGATGATATTGTTTTGCCAATATGATTTTTCAAAGTGAAATTAGAAAATTTAATAACATTACTCGGTCAAGAGCATTAGCATTCTATAATAGAATATGGAAATAAGCTCAAGCTACTGTAATTGAAGTCTGAAAAAGCATTTAAATCTGCATACATAATTGTTTATGACAAATTAACTTACATGGAAGTTTTAAATTATTAATAAAATGAATTTTAAATTTCATAAATAGATGAATGTTAATCTCAAAAACCATTCGGAATAAAATATGTATTTAAAATTGCATTATGCTGAGACAGAACTTGATACATTTTCTTAAAAATGTATCAGTAAGTTCTAAATGTTGCTTTTGGAGCTTAAGAATAAAAAAGTCTTTGATTTCTGGTTCTAAAGCTATCGTCACTTGTCAGCAGAATGTGTTGAGATTTTTTATTAGAGGTTTCTGGTACAGTGGGGATTTAAAACAATTTTATTGCAATGAGATTTTCATTAAAACGGTATTCATTATAACTAGAGCTAGGAAGTTCATCTAGAATGTGACTATTATTTGAATTTGGTAAAACTGTTTACAAATAGATGCAAGTGTCTTTAAAAAGGAGGATGTGATAGTGCATCATACAAATTCAACCAAATATTTATCAACTTTTAAAAAAATGAGTTACTTACCCTTGAAAAAGAGTGGATGATAGAGCACTGCATTCTAAAAAAGAAAGGAGTGAACCAGATGAATTCAAAAACTAAACTAACACTTGGCATCACATGATTGTTTCTAAAGAGGAGAATCACATCCTTGCACCCACATGTCTGGCATTCAAATGCCAATCAAATAGTTCAGGCAGGAAATGCCATAAAAATGTATGAGGGTTTTCTTGTTTTGGCTTCAGGGGTTGGTGAAGAGAAGTTTCAAACAGAGATTTTTAAAAAATAATTATATTTTGAATTTTATTGATTCTTCTTTTAATTTGGTTAATAGGATCAAAAATTCAACTTAAAAATTTGAAAATTGAATTATTAGCAATCAGATATGTTTAAAGATTGGTAACTACAGTAAGTAAACAATGTTATGCAATAAATAATTGTACTTAAATCAGTAGGAAGAGGGAAATTCTTTTTAAACTTCTCTGCATTGCATTTAATTTTTTTTTAACTCAATTTTTCTCATTTTCTTCAATTTTTTCAGTTTTTCTCGATTTTTCAACTTAATTTTTAGTCACAATGTATCATTTTTAAGCATTGTTATCAATTGCATAGAAATTACCGCAGTTATCCTTTAAGTGGATTTTCTGAGTTGAAATCGAACGAGTGGAAAGTTTCTGCAAATTCATGAAAAAGAAATGAATAATTCACAATTGTGTCACGGTTGACAAGTTAGATGAATTAAGCATGAATTTGTTCGATGCTGCATTCATAAGTAATTAGCTGCTTAAATGAATATAAATAAGTGAATTTATATTATATAATTACAGCTTGGTATTTGTTTACGTTGGTTATAATTTGCTTTTTTTCCAAGTTTCAAAAAGTTATTTTTTAACTCTGAACAACTAAGCACTCGAAAAGGGCTTAAAATTACAGTTAGATTTATTGAATGATAGCTATAGTTACATGATAAAATATTAAACAATGAAAGAAATAATTTGTGTTTTTATACAATACTAAATTATAATGTTTCAAGCATATTTAATATTTAAGTCGATCTATATTATGTGAATGTGTTTAATAATTGTTTGATCGTTGATTGCAGAAGAATGATTGTCCAGTGCCAAATCTTCAAGTCTAGACAAACAATTGGATGATGTCCAGACACCTGAAGTTTCAATTACCAACCAAATGTTTATGCCTGCCCAGTGTAGCTGCAGAACAGTGGTGGTCTAGTGCAATCAGCAGAATGGTCATCCAGTGCCACATCTTGAAGGCTTGATAGGTGTGTAAACAATTGGATGATATGCAGACCTGAAGTTACAACTAAATGTTTGTGGTTGCCCAGTGTAGCAGCAGAAGGTGGTCCCACGAATAACGATGGCCCAGCACTGAATCTACATGTTAAAAATCGTTTGGATAGTGCTTGATTGGCAGGTAGGTGGTATTTTTTAAACTTTATTAATGAGAAATATCTTAAAAAGTTGTTGATTGCACCTTAGAATTGAGTTTTTATACCTTATACAATATACATTCAATAATGTGAAGTATTAACATTTTTTATATAGACATTTATTTAGTGCGTGAAAATGTTGTCTTTGTGTGAGCCCTTTTCAATCAGACAGAATATTCAATGAGAGAAAAAATTGAAAGACCTACAGTAATGCCAAGAATAGATCCAATATTGCAAAGTAATTTGATGACTGTTATTACTCTTTCTTCTGCTATCACTTCTCGGATATTATTGTCGATGATGTATTCGTACACGATTCCCAACCTGATAAAATTTGCTTGTTTGATTGACGGTATAAATATCGTTTCTTCGCAGCGAGGCAGACAAGAGCAGTTCTTTTTTGGATCGGTCTTAAACTGGGTTTCCAAATACTTTGTCCGAGTTGATTTAGCTGATTTGGGAGTAGCGCAAAGGGGTAAAATACTGTTTTCCATGAATGGCAATCTGTAAATTGAATAATTTGTAATAGAAGTAGGATTATGGTTAAAATAGAAAACATTACTTGCAGTTAAATTGTTGAGCTTGTAGTTTGGAGTCGTAACATTCTTCTTCGCATTTTGAAACTTGCTCGTTTGGTTTACAAGGACTATTTGGAGTGTTTATTCGAATAAACTGAAAAGTGTAAAAGGGCTGGTTGCATCGACTTCAGTTAAGCATTAATCTTATGCCTAGTTCACACTTGAACCACTTTTTCAGAAAGCCCTGACTTTTTGAAAGTTAAGTACTAGATGTCTCCCCTAGGGTTTTTCAAGCCATTCACACTTTGTGGGGAAGTTTTCTAGAACTTTGCCCTGAAATAGG
>JAQIXT010001375.1:0-16251 GCA_034700445.1 Stenotaenia linearis | reverse complement strand
TCTTATAACTTATAAATTCCATGTTAAATATAAGTTAGATTTATAATTAACATGGAATTTATAAGTTATAAGACTTAAGTTTTGTTCTCCGCAAACTCTCTATTATTTACTAACTTTATACTTCTTGAAAGTAATTTGTAGCTTACTGACCATATTTAGATGTTTTGATCAGTGTGACATTTGCAATGATTATTTTATTTGTATACACTAGAGAGTATGAAATTCAATGAGTTAATAAGTATGAAATTACATCATATTAAATCTTTTAAAATATCACAACTAACAACAGCAAATATAACTCTTTAGAGGTTTAAATCAAAACAATCATTTAACAGGTGTTGATCTCAAATTAGATTTTTTTGATCATGACTGTGCACTTTAGATTTAACCTTGGGAATATTGTGTAGTACAGTTGGAAAATCCATTCACTCCAATGGAAATGGGAAATTGAAACTTGGGTACTTATTTAATACGATTAAACATTCCTATTTAACCTATTGGGCTGAAAATTTTATGGGAAATTAAAACCAAAATTCCAATGGGAGTTTGTGGATTTTTTCAACTGGGAAATCGTTAACCTGTATCAGGGTTAAACTTTGAAGAAAAGTGCTGAGGAATTTGTTTGAACACTTGTAAAGGTTTAGAGAGTTTGTGGAGAACAAAATTTGTCCTGTAACTTATAAATTGCATGTTTATTATAAATCTAAACTAAAGGTAAAGGATAATTGCGGGAATTTCTATGCAATTGATAATAATGCTTTAAAATGATAAAAATTAACTTGTGTTTAGTTTTCATTGTCATAAAATATTGTTAACATTTGTAATTATTAACTGAATTTTAGTCCTATAATAACAGTCACATATCAAAACATGTCTCCATTTTGTTAAGGAAATGATGTCACAATATGCTGAGAGTCATTTGTATGATGTCACAATATATAGTCCTGAGGGTCATTTGTCGTTATTTTAATGCCTCATTGTTTTGGTTCCCTTAGCAATTGAGCATATTGTGACGTCATGTTATCCCTGCAAATGGCGCCGTATTTGTTACGTTGATTGATGAAGCGGCAGTTTTCAACCATCGTTTTCTGCTGTTTTTACAGCATTTTAACTTCATTTACCACGAATTATATTTCTTACTAATGATGATAACATTTTAAAATTGGTTTGAACAAGTTCTGGTTTACTTTATTTTTCCCCGCAGTCATTCTTTAAACATGTAATTTATGCTTTTTTATTATATGTTCAATTGCATACTTTTTAAATTGATAAAGAGTACTTTACTTTACCATAAACCCTACTGCCCAGCATTTCTGCTGTTTAAAGGTATCAATGAAATCAAGTCTTTTTCGTCAACACACTCATTACCTCCAGTGTAAAGTTAATCAGATTATGATCCCAATAAAAAACAGCCCAAACTTGTTTAAAATTGATTCTAATAGGATTAGAAAATTATCTCATAAATTGTCATCATCAAATTTATTATATATTTTTATTAATTTATGTTTATTTTTCATTTGTAGGAAGCAGACAACCTTGAAATTCACAAGCAATATCACTGAAAATGGTAAGTGCATTTTTTCTACTCTTTACCTTAATTGTTAAGAATTTAATTGTTGTTAGAGAAAGACAAACCTAAGGTGACTTTATTTAAGGAAGGTTAATTATAGAAAGTGGAATCTCATTGAGTTAATTGCTTAGGGCTAAAATGGTCATGAGGTTATCTGCCATTTGTCTTTCATGGCTTAAAATAGACTATGGCAATGAACTAGTAAACAGTAATAGACCCATTCAAATTGAATTAGTTAAAACAGATGTAAAAAATACAAAAAACATTCAACTTTAAACCTCTTTGGCAATACACAGGGATTAGCTATGAAATAGTGTCCATTTTCTGTCCCAGACTACACATTCAGTGCTTTAAAAGCATTTCAATAGTTTAGTATACCAGAAGTGATTTGTGACCACTTAGGATGATAGCAGTGCAGTGCAGGAATCAACAAATGTACAATAAATTGTAACTGCATTTCTACAATACTGTATTCCCACAGAAATGTCTTGTCAAAGCAAAATGTGTAGGTCACACACAAACTTTGTGGGAAGAAAAGTGGGGAAGAAGTTTAAGATTTATTTCATCATCTTTTTGCTGTCAAGAGTAGAGATTTGCACAGTAGCGCACTTAAATATAATTTTTAGTTTGTTATATTTTGTTTAAATTATTTAAATTATAACCGTTTTTGTGGAGAACAAAACTTATGTCTTACAAATTCCATGTTAATAGAGAGTTTGCGGAGAACAAAACTAATGTTTTACAACTTATAAATTCCATGTTAATTATAAATCTAACTTATATTTAACGTGGAATTTATAAGTTATAAGACATAAGTTTTGTTTTCCGCAAACTCTCTAATTACAAGTTAGATTTATAATTAATGTGGAATTTACTAAACGGGCCATTGACTATGAGTTATAACCATAAATTCCATTTTAATTATAACTCAGATTTATAATTAACGTGTAATTTATAAGTTATAAGACGCAGTTTGTTCGAGCACTCTCCAGTGTACCATACAGCTGATATTTTTTTCATACAGAATACAAGCACCAATTTGAAAGTAATAATAACTACAGTGATAAGTTCCCTGACACACACTAATAACCAGTAGATTGATCCTGACACACCCCAGTAAAATGTAGGGCGAGCCAATCACTCATCACATGCTTTTAGTAGTCTCAAGATATCTCTGAATGGATTTTTTCTTCGGTTACTATCTTGAGCGACTGCGAAGCGATCTATTGGGTCCTTTTGTATGAATAATGTGTATTCTGTGCGACCATTCACGAAAAATCGGTTTTTTTCTTTTATATTTTAGGCTTGAAAACACTTAATTTGTTAACGATTTTATTGTGTTGAGGAATGTCTTTTGCTTTAAATATTTATCCAAGTGAAGTACATCTCTGTCCGCAAGGGAACTCGTATTGAAAATCTGACCTCTTTAAATCAGAAAGTGCACTTCCAACACCACATTACACGTTGTATATTTAATGTAGGTTAAAATCGGTTAATCGACTTCTGCGTTGCGTTTTTCACTCGAAATTGCGCTCCAATTGGAACGATTCGTTTCAGCGGGAAAACACACTGGGTATAATATCGCCTTTGTTTGCTCCTGCGGTTAGTCGCAACCCTAAAGCGACACAATAAACGGTTCAAGTCCTTATCGACTGCCAATAGACAATAAGCCAACAACCCCGAGATTAGTGGCTCGACACCAGGGCCAGAGGCCTGTAATCCGTCTCCCATTGTACTTAGTAACCTCTTGGTCTTGGCATTCACTCTCTCAAAGTCAACTCGCAGTGCTGTCATAATGGTAGATCTAAACTTAAGCTGTGACACGGATTTAAGTGAGACATTGCTAATATATTCAGATAGGGATTATCAGAAAGGAAGGTGTTTAATTAGAAGTCTGAGATTAAAAGACTTGGCATTTGATGTAAATGTACTTGGTGTTGTAATAGAGTCAAGGGGTTTGTTGTATTTCCATATTGAATTTTTAGATGTGAATTTGTGACTTGTGGATTTCATGTTAATTATAAATTGGATTTATAAATAGTAGTTTGTGGAAAACAAAATTTATGTTTTATAACTTATAAATCCCATGTTAATTATAAATCTAACTTACATTTAACATGGAATTTATAAGTCGTAAGACGTAAGTTTTAAACTCTCTACTGACTTTGCGGTAGTGCATTTTTCTTTATAAATGTTATGTATTGTATTCCGTATTTAGTATGTTATAATTAGTATGTTACAATACAGAGACAAGTGTTAACAGGATATTAAAAGAGTTTGCGGAAAATAAAATTTATGTCTTATAACTTATAAATTCCATTAAATTAAAAATCTGACTTATGACTAACATGAAATTTATGTCTCAAGACATAGGTTTTGTTTTCTGCAAACTCTCTAGAGTAATTAACGTTTGAGTTATAATTAACTAACACTTTCTAAGATATTACAACTTCTTTCTTTGTTCTTTGAACAACAGTCTTTAAAGATGTGTGTAAATATGTGTAAATCTTTGGGAAAATGTTTTACACAGGGTAATTGGTTGTTTACTGCGGTATTGTTTCTTAGTAACTGAAAAACCGTTTTAAAAACAGATGTAATCTGTCTTGTGTTTGTTTACCATTTGAGACTAAGTAAACAACACAGAAGAAGCTATAAATTATGAATAGGGCAAGTGCATGTAAAATAATTGAAATTCTGATATATTTTAAGGAAAATTTCGAGACATTTCTTGAAACTTGTTTAAAATTTATGAGTAAAGATGATGCTTTGAAAGAGAAAATACTAAATATTGCAGGATTTTGACCATAAAAACTGAGTTGCACTTTAAAATTGCATCATCCAATGAACCTACAAGTGGCAATTTCCAACTTTTAACACCATTAAAAAAATTGGTATACACTTAATTAACAGCAAACACAAATCATTTTTAATGCCATGACTTGGCCATAAAACAATTTTTTTTGAAAAAAATTAATACAAACATGGTTGTCACATTACCTTCAACTCAGTTCACTATTTACTCATGAATAATAAACCGTTTGATCAATAAACTGTCAACCTTAATCCATATACTCATTTATACACCTTAAAAGAAGGAAAAAATTATTTTTCTTAATTTTTAAAAACGAAAAAACGGAAAAAAAAAAGAAAAAAAATAACATTTTAATGATTTTTTCCGTCATGATCATTGGAAATGACGAGAAAATTGAGTTATAACATTTCTTTATCAAATATGTAACACGCACGAGCAGGTTATCGACTGATATTTCCTGTCCTTACGGTCAGAAAAGCTACAAGATCAATGGCAAACTCTAGCGTCCATTGGTCACACCCTGGGCGATTCCAAAATGGTGCCAGGAGGACAGTAAAGGAAAATGAATTTAAATATGAGTAGAAATGAAAATGGAGGAGATGCAGTTAGTTGGTGGCGGCGGGCCACAATCAATAAACGTCTACAATGAAACAAAAGAGAAGTCGTTTGGTTCTCGGCACATGCGCATAATTATTGCGTTTTGTGTGCGAGTGGGGAAAAAGGGAGATAAAGGAGTCGTATTGTTTTACGTGGAAACGAAATCAGGGATAATTAATAATAGAGTAAAAGTAGTTTAATCAATAATAATGAAGTAATAGTGTTTGAAGTTACCTTAGCTGATGGGCTATCCCGGGATTGCTGTTGGCAATTAGATTGAGCCGTAGGCGGGGTCAAACATCGGTTTCAATGCTTACAGCGTTCACATTATTGTTGTGATGCGGGTTGTTCTGCTTCTTGGCGTTATTGTCTCCTTGGTTTGCCAAGAGGGCGGCACTATTGAGCAAGATGCCTTCCTCCAGCTCCATTATGTCCGAGCTGGAATCTGAGAAGGAATCCTTCTTCAGCTTGTGTCCCACCGTTCCTGGCAGGTAAGGACAACTGGTCACGTGGTTGAAATTCTGCGATTGCATCTCCTCTTGATCAGTCTCTCGGTGGTAGAAATAATTGAAGTTGGACACGATAACCGGTACTGGGAGCGCAATAGTCAGTACGCCGGCGATGGCACAGAGCGAACCGACGAGTTTGCCCCAGACACCGACGGGCCGCATGTCCCCATAACCCACCGTCGTCATGGTTACGACGGCCCACCAAAAGGCGTCTGGGATGCTTTTGAAATAGGAGCGTTCCGAATCGGCTTCGGCAAAGTAAACCGCACTGGAGAAGAGTATAACTCCGATGAAGAGGAAGAAAATGAGTAAACCCAGTTCGCGCATGCTCGCTTTAAGTGTACGACCTAAGATTTGCAGCCCCTTCGAATGCCGCGACAGTTTAAAGATCCGAAATACTCGGACCAATCGGATGACCCGGAGGATGGCCAGTGACATGGCCTGGTTGTTGGATGCACCCGAACGTGGATCGTAAACGTTGTACTTGGGGTCATCTTTATCATCTGCGACAACAGTGGCCAACGTTATAAAATAAGGTATGATGGCTATGATGTCAATAGTGTTCATTATATCACGGCAAAAGTGGAGCTTATTCGGACACGAAACGAAACGAGCGAGCAGTTCGAACGTGAACCAAACGATGCAGCAAGTCTCGATCACGAAAAAGGGGTCACTCAATTCCGGAACTTCGTCTGCCTCAATTCTAGTCACGTTATGCGCTGAGATTATGCGATAGTGTTTGAACTCAGGCAGAGTCTCCAGGCAGAATATTACAATGGACAATAGGATGACGAACACCGACATGATGGCAACAAACCGAGCCCCCTGGGAGCTTTCTGGATATTCGAAAAGCAGCCACATACGACGTTGAAATTCATTGGCCGGAAGTGGTTTCTCTTCTTCTTTGATAAAGCCTTCGTCCTCTGCAAAACAAAAACAACAAATTATATAACACTCACGACACTAATAAAGTACCTGTGCAAAAATAGAAAAGGGGTTGAGGCCTTCAACCTGGTTCGTTTGTGACTCATCTCAAATGCCCACCAAGTGCTATCGACCTGACCTGCTGTACTTGTTTAGTCACTCGCCATTAAACGAGACACTTAAACTTCTATTTTTATAAATAATCCACTCAATCTTGGATAAATGCATCGGTCTTGGCTTTGCAAACAGCGGTAATTACATCGTTTACGAGTCACAATTGATCCTGGCCTGGCTTCAGGTGATCAAGTATTAACGACGAAGGAAAAAGCAAAAAACATGCAACAATACTTTAACAGTGTTAAAATTTCACTCGCAACGGAAATGGAAAAAAAAAAGAAATATTTATGGACTGAGTGGGTGAAAGAGAAAGGCACATGTTCAACATGCAATAGAAGGAAAATAATGTGTCAGCAAGAAGGATTTGCTGGGATTTGGCGAAGATCAACATACAGTGGTAGTTTTTTTCCTGGTTCTTGTCACTTATGACGGTAAACCTTAACTAAACCCTATCAATCTTGTTTTGACAACACTTCATAGAGCACATCTAAATTGGTTGACCTTGTGTGATATTGCAGATGATATTAGCTATCATTAGCCCAGTGGCACCATTGGGTTAAATGATATTTTTAGATCGAATGTGCTCAAGACCCGACAACAATAGAGAAATGGCTGGCAATAACTGAATCCCGCTATTCTCTTTTAAATATGATGTTATTTTCATTAAAGCGAGCAGAAATGGAAGAATGTAGGCCCGTTTTTTCCTCCTCTAATTGAAAACATTTTCAGCCAATGGTTGATCTTATTGCAGCAAGAGGTGTTCTCTGCAGTATTTTTCGCCATAGTGAGGCCCAACGACAGTTTTCAACCACAGTGTGAGCTCAGCATAAAGTTCTTTTTCCAAAATCAATAAATTCTTGTTTGCGCTTCTCTTTAAATTTTCATAGAAAAATGGAGAAGCGGGAACGTTTCTTCGGCTTCGAGAAATAAGGAAAAAATTGCTCCACAATGCGAAATGCGAAGACACTGAATTGTTTATCGCAACAATCGAGCCACTGTGGCCGTGCACTTGATTTTCGAGTACATCTCTGGCAGATGTCGAAAGGATCGTTGAAGCGTGTTAGTATCGGAAGGAAAAATTATCTCGCGTTATACAAAGTGTTTTGCCAAGCCATGCAAAAGTGCTGGAAAAGCTTTTCGCCCTCGTTTACTTACCTTTGAATTTATTGACAGCAAGCTCTCCGAGTTCGTAGAACTTGATCTCTTCGGCAAAAACATCTAACGGGACGTTAACAGGCCTCCTGAGCCGACCACCACTTTGATAATAATACAAGATGGCGTCAAAGGACGGTCTGTTGCGATCGAAAAAATATTCGTTCCGCAGGGGGTCAAAGTAGCGTATCCGGCGGCCAGGATCGCCCAACAGGGTGTCCGGGAATTGATTGAGCGTTCGCAACTGCGTTTCGAACCGCAATCCGCTCACCTGTTCGTAACAATAAGAGAATTAGGTTGGTATCTGGTGATTACTGATTGCACCTCGATAGTAAGAGATTTGAAATTTCTAATGCTAGAACTAGATTTTCACTACGTTCAAAGATTGAGAACAGGAGAACTGGCCCCGGTGGGCATTTTCTCATTAGACTGGTACAACCTGAGCAGGGTACTTCGTGAAAATGTTATCAGTGATGTGCATTGCTGAGGGCCAAGAGGGCTGGTGTCATGGAAATTTCCCGGGATGTTTTTCTTCCCAGTCTTCAATAGTATTGAATACACTGTGAACTATTAGCAGTGCTTATGATTATAGGAAGAGAGGGACCAATGGGTACTCGGAACAAGAAAATTTCTCTACTACATTCTATTGTGTTTGACTAACGAAAGTTACAACAGAAACCACTATTTTCGTGATTTGCATTTCTTTTTTCAAATTTTATCTCCTAAAGCTATTTTTCTCGTTGCTGCTTAAACTTCCATTGCTTGTTTACAAAGGCCATATGTATTATGTCACGAATTAAATTAATAAATTAAAAGTAAACAAGTCCAAAATAAATAAACAAATAAAAATTTAGGAGCAAATGGAAGGGAGGGTGTCGCTTGAGGTTGCCAGCGGCTACAAAGGCCATACGCGACCTGCCACAATATCGACAAAAACTATACATCATTAAAATGTTAACGTTACAAAAAATTTCATTAAAAAACAACGGAAGGAAAGCCAACGTTATGGAGAACTTTGTTTTAAAGTAGCACGTGAAATTCTGCGAAAGAAATGCACGACTCGCTAAGAAGCATGAAAAATATAGTGGTTCTGTTGGTGCTCTCAGCACTGACTGATCGACAACGATAGTGGACATGGCACTCGAGAGATTCAATGCTGAACAACAAACTGAAGAGGAGTCAATTTATAAAAGCAGCTGGTTTTGTTTTCGAAAATCGACCAAACTGCCATAATTTTGGAAGATAAGTTTCGAATCGAGGATGTCCCAATTACAATTCGTTTGTACCAGTTCCTCATATTTGTTGAGGAAGTGTGCTGTGGGTAACACTTCCGGGTATGGCTTAACAGACCTAATTGCGATTTAATTGCAATGTTTGATCCAGAAGCACGAGTAAAAATAGTGGCATGAAAGTTAATTAGAAGATTGTTGGAAAAAAGAGAAAGAAAAAGAACAGCAAGAGCCTGCACAAGACAACATGTATAAACAATGATAATGCGACTTAGCAAAAAAAACTTGTGCAGGCAGACCCTAAAGAAAATAAACAGTCTGGCCAGTTTTCTTTTTAATGACGAATTTAATTACACTAAACTTGCACACACACACACACGCAAGAAAAACATAAAACTTCATTCTTTAAAGGGACAGTCCAGCCTGAGTTTGGGGAGTTAAAGAAGAGGTCACGGAGAAGGAAATGGTATTTTGGAAGCTGAGGAAATTGTGCTTGGTGGCATATTGATTAGTGAATGAAGTAAGCGATAATTATTGGTTGCTACGCCATAACTGGCCTGAATAAATTCAGGGAGTGAGTGAATCAAAGCGAAACTTGTGTAATTTACCTCGGAAATGATCATTTTATTAAAATATGCCTGGATTTGCTGGTCATGGGTCGCTTGATATATTTGGACTGTATTATTAAACCAGTTAGCAAACTGCATCAAAGCCCCTGCACTGCATTATGGGCAAAAGTTGATGGTATACTGTTCCATGTTTGCTTTCTTTTAAGCGAAAATGCGGGCTGCATAAATTTGTAAGATGGGTTTTTATGTTGACAACCCTTATGCTGTAAACAGGTCTAAAATGACTTTTCTCACTCGCAAATTTCACTATCTTTTTAACTTATTACGCCCGCAAAAAGGATTTTTACACCTTTAATATCAGAAAACAAAAAGGAGATTATTTTGGGATTATCTTAATCCCTTGCTTGCATCAATTTTGAGCTTGAAGCTTAAATTAATGTTGTGGTTGTGTTTGAATTGTTGACTATACAGTAAGCAATCATTGATGTTGTATAGAAGCAGAGCAATCAATACAAAATCCTGTTTTTTCTCTTCTTGTATAATGGGTAAGGCAACCATTTTGGATTGGCTATTGATTGCAGTTCACTAACTCTTGTTTACAATACAGACATTAAGCAATAATTGATGTTGTATCATGAGTAATTCATATTTTTTCAAGAATATTCTTACCAGGCACTATTTTAAATTGATTTACAATTTTGTAACAAAATTTACCGTAAACGTAACGTACATTTGTTTTAAATTAATTTAATCGTAAATTTTTGCGAATCTGATTTTTTTGCTGTGAGAGATATAAATAAATTCTTTGAATTCCAATTTCGTGGCCATGTAATATCTATCGGAAAATACTGGCTTGCGGTTTTATCAAGTTGCACCACTCACGATAAAATCTTACCACAAGCTATTTGTTCCATTTCCATACTAAATCCACTTTATCATTTTCACCTTCGAGATTGCAGATATAAAAATAAACACTTCGCATGCAAACTGAACGGGATTACTGCGGAATTTTCACTCGAAACCGGATTATAATGCTTCTATTACGGTCTTAAGAGGATTAACCGTTATCTCTTAGGCTGGATTTGAACCCTCGATCCGTAGGCCAAGAGGCAAACGAACTAACTGCTCGCTCAAACGCCGAGGTAAACAAAGAGAATGATGAAGAGTTTCTTCAGGTAAACATTGGCCACACGTGCTAAATGGCGAACTCTCACAGATATTTACTCTGAAACAACAGTCTCGTATTATTATCTTTCGCCAAAAAGAAAATACTATTCTCGGTTTATAGCCCAAGATTTATAGATCTTTAACTCTCTTTATATATTTTAATCTCCTGTCATGTCGAGTCTACACCGAATGCCACACCTCTTTCGAGGGGAATGTATCGATAAGATTTGAATCAATGGGGGGAAAAGATGGCTGCCACAAGCCTAGCCTGAATGATAAACAATTTGTTTTTTTTTACTGTTTTGGTTGCCTAGACGTGACTTCCTTAATAGGAAAACAGTCATTTCAAAAGAAATGCGTGGTATTCTGGTTAAGAATGATTCATAGCCACTTGAGTGTATCTCCTGCCAGTGCCAAGCAACGATTTTCATGGAATCTCCACCTTTTCTTTGAAGCAGTGTGCAGTGACAACAACTTACATTGATAACTACTCTTTCGCAGTAGTCGTGGTCGTGCGGAATCGGTTCGAAGTTATTGGTATGGAAGGTTTGATTAGGGTTACTGCCGTCTGTATCCTCATTAGTGAGCTTTGGAAGGGACCTGTAAATAAAATGAAAATCAATATGCAAATATTTTTGACAGTCGAGTTGTGTGAAAGATAAAAAAAAGTGAGAAATTTGCATTGTATCGCGCTTCGCTCTACTTTTTTTTGAGAAAAAAAGATTAAGAGAGTTCAAGGTCAGAGCACCTGATGTCAGCAACCATTGAAACAATGGTGGCTTGCGGGGAGATTGAGAAAACACCCCCTGGATGCTTGACTGCAGTACAAATGCAACATGTAGGGAAGGAGGTATGAGGAAAACATGGCGCCAGAGTGAATCACCTGAATACAACTCATTCGTGGCGTCGACCTGTCGCAGGTGAGATTATGTCACGCCATCTTTGCGTATCAGACGCGCAAATTTGTGCTGGAAAATGCAAGAAACTGACGTGTGTGGTATTGTTGGCGACTCGCGACCACATCAACAATGAAACGAGATAGAGAACGAGAGCGAGAGAGACGCAGAAGCCGTTACCATGGCAATGATTGTAGGTTATTTTACCATCATCATCTCACCTGAGTTCATTGAGCGTCGCTTGTTTTTGGTTGTAGGTGACTACGCCATTTCCTGCTGACTCTACCTCGCCGACCCCCGCCGAGTTCCTTGGAGCCGCTCCGTCGGCCGCACGCGGCCTGAGCACTGGGGTTAACCCCCAGCGTTCGAGAGCCTCTAGCCGAGAAATGTTGGCTGGCGTTCTGACTCAAGGCAGTATCACCAATGTCCAAGATGGCCGCCGTCACCCTTCACCCCCTCCTCCGTTTTGTACAACGCCAACGGATGAGGAGGAAACGTGGCGAAAACAATGCTGCACTCGGATCTCACGGATGGATCACGGACGGGGGTGGGGGTGTGGTGACGTCACACTTGTCCCCACCCCACCTGGCCGTGGATGGACGGCCATAGAGGCAAGAGAGAACGCGCGCGTTCACAGCCATCAGACGCTACACCGGCGCAGTTGGTCGCGCGCGCGCACTCGGCGTGTGGGCCGCGACCACTTGGTGGCGTCGAGGGTGATAGCGGCACAGCCTCTTGGCGTCTCGATCGAAGGAAAACACTCAGGTGACAGGACTACATTTCTCACGCTTCTTTTCGATGGGAAAAGAACACGTGTTGAGCCAACTATTTGTCACGAACATCGGACATTTTTCTTTTTTTATTTTCTTTTATAAAAAAATTAAAAAAACTTTTATGTTTACTCCTTTTAAAATATAAAAAAAAATAAAAAATTCTCGAAATGCTAATGAGCGGTTTCCTAGAAGGGAAGTCGAGTTGGCCAGCGAATGTTTTGGTGATTCGGAATTAGCAGTGCGAAAGGGGTAAAATGGTGATGAATGAATATGATGATGGCGCTGCGGTTGTCTTGGCAACGGGAGGATAAGATGGTAGAGGAACCCAGCATCCCCATCTGCCGGTTGCTAAGCAACGGGCGCCTGCACTGCAGCAAGCCAACGCGGCTTCTCTGACGTCAGAGCGTCGCGTTTCAACCTTTGTATACAGAAATAAAAGTTAGCAAATCTGCGGGAAATGAGGTATTGTTGCTGTGGCCGATCGATCGGGATGTTGCGCGCGATCGATTGGAAATTGATTTTTTCCCCATAAATCGATCGGGCTTTGTTGCGGAATTTGTTGACGCTCTCTGATCGACGGGTTCGTTACAGCGAGGGGTATTGCGGGCTTGAAGGACGCGACCTTGAATAATGAGCAATTGGGAAATAAGCTATAACAATGCATCGATAAGGAGTCGCGGCGCAAATGAGTAATTATTGTTATGTCTGATAAGATTTTCGACGAAAGCAACAATGTTGTAATCTGGGGAATAAATCATTCGCTGTTGTGTACGGAGCAGATAAAATGAACAATATTGCACGTGCATTATTGAACGAAATGAGAAAAAAGTAAAAATAGAAAGGCGCCACACCCATTGTTCAATGAGAAGACATGAGTGAGGGAGAACAAATCTTGGCTTTTTTTTTTTTTTTTTTTTTTTTTTTTTTTTTTTAGGGTTAAAAAAATAATAATAAAAAAAAATAAATAAAGAGGAAAAACATGTCACTCATATCTGTGCATTTAAACTAATTAGGAAATATTATAAAAATAATTCTGGCGACGCCTCTAAGTTAATCAGCAAAAATTTCATGCAACAATGATAATTTATTTAAAATATATAATAGGAAAAATAAATAATAAAAGGGCGAAAACATTGTTGTCGGAACCAATAAAGCAGCCCGAAGGGTTAAATGCAAAATGTTTAGTGCAAGTTGAGACGAATTTAGCAACAATGAGATTAAACTGTTGATAACCCTTAGGGTTAAATCAAGAATAGCACCAGCAAACAGTAAACAATGGTGTGGTAATGGAATGGAACAATGCAAAAATGGTTTTTGAGACAATTAAAAGGAAAAATCTATTAGCGTTTTACAAATGGCCGTTTGCAACAATGATTAAAGTGTTAATTATTGCACTGCGTAGGATATGATTGGCAGAATCTAATCAGTTACGATTCAGCTTGTGCGTCAAATACTTTTCAAAAATAGGCTTAACGACACGAGGGGCTTGTTACACCTGCCAACTAACGCCCAGCTAACGATGAGATTTCAACAATGTAATAATATCCGAGTGTCATTTCCTAAAAATAGACCGTCGATATGATTTTTCATTTTTATATCACTTTTTTAAATTTTTAATAAAATGATTTAATAAGCCATTAAAATGTAAATAACGAAAATCCCATTTTTTATAAAGTTAAATTTAAGGAATTACACTTTCCGCAATTCATGAAAACGTGTTTGCGATTAAAATTAGCAAACTTAAGCCTAAAATTATAGTTAGGAATCGAAAACGATATCTCTTCATCACTATATTACAACCAGATGCTTTCAAGTGCCACCCACCAGAAAATTCCAGTTAAATCTGATTAATGCTTATTTTTAGCCAATAGGTTTGAAATTTATAGACAAGATCAGGTACCACTTTGCCGGATTAAATTAAAAACGGGCGCCATTTTGAATTTTTTTTATTTACGAATTTTTGTTTTGTTTTTGTTTGAATTTTTTAAAAAGATGCGATGATGATGGATGCGTTTGACAGGAAATAGTTGCATTTATGCCGGAAGTGCGAGATGGTCAAGACAGAAAAGAAACTAATGACATAGTCAGGAATGTAATAAAGTGAGGACTTTGGACGCGCGCCAAACTGATTAACAAGCCAACAACGAAATTGGACTTTTACCCAAAAAGAAAAAAAATCCTTTCAGACTGCAGTTCAACTTTTTTTTTCTTTTCTATTTCTTTTTCATTTTCTTTGTTAACATATTTGAAGGGTTGGATCAATTTTACTTATTTAGATGCGAGTTACATAATTTGTGGGAAGAAAAAAAAATTCGGGAAAAAATAAGCCCTCGTCACTTCTTGTGATTCAAAGAAAAAAAAATTTTTTTTTCTTCACTTTCAGACGTTTTGTGGTAAACAAATGCACGTATTGATTGAACAAAAAATCGTGCAGTTTTGCATTTTTCCAATTCAATTATAGCATAAAGTCAATTTCAATTTCAACATCGATTATTTTAATTATTAAAAAAATAACACACGAAATTATTTTCAACGATTACTGTAATTATTGGGTTAAAAATTTATTGTTGCAACTGTTTTTTTCAAATAATTAGCAGTGTTTATACGAAAAACCTTGAAACAAACCAGCAATTAACTTCCTTCTTTTAAGAAGGAAGTGCATCTATCAATTTCTACCTCTGATCGATCGTGATGACAGTTGGCCTAAAACAGACGCAGAAAAGAAATATCGGCGCTGTCATAAATTTGAATTAACATCACTATTGATTCGGATGGAAAGCATAAGGCCGGTGTTTACATTAATTAATTTTTAACCCCATTGTACTCCGTGGAATTCGATGCGGCATCAACATTTCTACCAATTTACCGTAATTACTCAGTTGAGCAAACAACTCGTCACATTATCGGTCAAAAGATAATTACAAAAATGGCGTGCATTTGTTAACAATTGCTACGCGCTACTCCATTGGTTCTGTGCAACAATCGAATTGTTGAAACGACAATGTGAAACAAACAGGTGGTGCACTGCGGTGAGCACGTGTTTTTTCCATTTTTTTTTTTTAAATTAAGAAACAATTGAGAAAAAAAATTAAAAAGATGAAAATTGAATTGTAACTCCGCCGCCATTTAACCCCATTTTTCAAATTTGGCGCCGGTGATGAGGAGAGAATAATCCGATAGGCATAAACGGAGGAGAGAGTGAGGGGGATTAGAAAAGTGGATCCCGGAACTCACCCGCCGGCAACAATGATCATCTGCATGTTGTCTTCTCATTGGTGGGATCCCCGCGCGCGGAGAGGGCCTGGTACGCGGCCACGGGGCGCGCGCGGGAGCCCCGAACGCCAGCGTCTTGTGGTGCGACTAGCTGGGTTCTTCTCGCCCCCTAACCCGCCAAACTGAGTGCGCACGCGCCGTGTTGCAGTCCTGCTCATTTGTCGCTGACGTCATGCAACGCGTGCACGTTTTGCCACCGCAAACAATTGCCAGGTGAGGACAATATTCGGAATTTATTTGTGCGGAAGCGTCCTAAAAAGGTTAATTAAAGGTAAAGGTTAAATCAAATTAATCTGATTGGTTCCGCTGTCTGTCAACAGGCGGTCACGCTATGCGATTCGGCGCTCGGATCAGTTCCATCTTGCGGTAACTTGAAACATTTTTCATTGTTTTTTTTGCCTAAAATTCCTTCTTTTCTTTTCTGAAGTCTTTCTTCGCACCAACAAATTGCATTAACAACAAAGTTGAAGGATTATTTAGGTGCGGTTGGGCGTTAAAGTAATAGTTAATATTGTGCAGAATTATTTTTTTCCCACCGAAGATATATTGCCAACACATGGTACAATTCACAATAAAAAATTGCAACTGAGTACAGTATTTGACAAACTTATTAAACTACTTTTTCACTTCCGTAGCAGAAAAGTTAAAGATTTTCATGCAGAA
>JAQIXT010001374.1:0-16252 GCA_034700445.1 Stenotaenia linearis | reverse complement strand
CGGATGTACGGTTAGTTGACCCTTTCTTGCGCCCTCGTTTCTTAGCAGCTAAAATTCAAAATTTCAATTTTTTCAAAATTTTTCAAATTTTTTTTCAAATTTTCACAAATTTCACAAATTTTTAACAAAATTTACGTTTCGCTTCTGGTTCGTCGTCCTCCTCTTCCTCCTCCTGCACGAACTCCACGTCTGAGTCGTCGCTTTTCACTCCATCGTCCTCCTCCTCCGGTTCCTCGTCCTCTTCTTCGTCCTCCTCGTCGTCGTCCTCGTTGTTTGCTGCTGCCTTTTTGCTCGATTTGCTGTCACCTTTGTCGGCGATGAGCGAATCGAATAACGACTTCTTTTTGCCATCTTCTTAAAAGAAACAAATCATCAAAACACCTCAAGAAAAATCAGAATTCCAAAACTCCATTTCGAATCAAACTCGCGTGTAAACAAAAACCGAATTTTAATCACGGGTAATTAAAACCCGATACTTGTTTACACCACAAAACACGAGTTCGAACAAAGAAATCAAATTTTCTTCGCTCACTTTTCTCAGCTGCGCCTTTTTTAACTGTGTTGTTACTCGTTTTCTTTACTTTCGACTTCACGTTATCCCCATCGCTGTCTATTACAACCTGATCGTCATCTTTGTGGTCGTTTTTCCCACTCTCCTTTTCCTCGTCGCTTTCTGAATTTTCCGGATCTTTCCTACAAAAAAAATCAAAAAACAAAAAAATTTTTTTTTCTCTCTCTAAAACACAACAAAGAAAAATAATTTCCCCTTCGTACTTTGACGTCGCCGTCGCAGCGGTGTTGTTTCCCGTTGGTTTCTGAGTTGTCGTCTTTGATTTGGTTTGTTCTACGGGCGATTCATCGCCGCTGTCCGACCCCGACTCGTTCTTTTTCCGCCCGCTTTTCGCTTGAGGGCCCTCCTCTCTCTCCCCGTCGCTCATAATAACTGATGAATCGCTGCTATCGAACGTATATTTAACTCTGCTCGCTAAATAAGAACAAAATATATGAAAAGAAAAAAAAATCAGAACAGGCGCGCACAAATACAAAAGAAAAAACGGATTTTTCAACATTTTCCCGTCGCAAGGAATAACACAAAACTACACAACAAACATTTCAAATTTTACCACTCGATCCATCTCACTTACGTATTCAAGATTTTTTTTAAAAAACCGTTTTAAATTTTTTTTTAAAAAACCACTTATTGGATTGGAAAAAAAATGAAAAACTGTATAGAAATTTCCCCTGAAAACCGAAGCCTAATCGTAGATAGGGATGATGGCGGCCGTTACAAAATTCAAATTGACAAAAAGGCGGGAGGCAGTTCGCTAACGAGACGCGTCCGAAGTGTCCGGATTGGCCAGTCGCGGAGATTCGAATTCCCTCCCGCCGACCAACCAATTTGGTAGGTCGTTTCCCCCGCTATAACGAACTCGATCGCTCTCGTTTACCGCGAGAAAACCCGTTAAAACCCGCGAAAACCTCTCAAATTCCCCTACAAAATCGGAAAAATCGTTTTGCAGCCGAAAACCTCCCGAAAAACTCGCAATTTTTTCCTAAACGAGACCCAATGTCAATGCGTCCCCGTTAATACAACATGGCCGCAGCGGCCATTGAAGCGACATGATTAGGCCTATTGGCTTTTCTCCATCACCAGCCGCACGGAGTCGTAGGCCGCCGGCGTAAAAATAGCTTTCTCGTTAATTACGAGCGTTTACAGCTCAACTATGCCTGCCTACATTTTGTGTTCTACTCGATCATCGTGTAAATATTGAAAAAAAAATATCATAAGGCAAGAAATAACATAAAAAGTTAAAACAAAGAAGCATATGCCACACAATACCCTTTAGTTGAGTCCGTTTCCACCAGGGGAGAATGAATTACAGAGCGCAACCAATGTCTAGGCATAGAGTCATACCGAATGAATAAGCGTGTGCTTATCTACTGCGCATGCGCCGAGTGTGAAACCGTATTTTTTCGGTGTAATTATAAAAATTATCGGTAAAATTGGTGTAAATGACGAATAAAATTGGAATTATTATTTCTGAAGTGTTTTGGTGATTTTTTTTGAAAATCGTCAATGGCGAGTCGACGGTGCATCGATCTCCGGCTAGAAGGCGGGGAAAAAATGACTGCAGGATCGTTGCGGGAGAATTGGACGCGAGACAAATGAGCAATCTTATCCGATAACGTCCAAAATGTCAGATAAAGAGTATTTTGACCCTTTTTAAGGTTCAAACGAATCTTTTTTTAACTAGTTCTTTCTTTTCGTAATGAAATTACGTTGTCAAAAGAAAATTGTGATTAAATAAACCGCATTTTATATAAACAAATAGAAATAAAATTACATAAAAAGATAAAAATTAAATTTAGGCTTAAACACTAACAAGTTTTTGACAAGTAAAAAACATATTTCTTTTTTCCGACATAATTTCATTGCAAAAAAAATAAAAATTACAAAAATGCTCAATTTTTACGAATTTTTCCTCGACGTGATTTTTCACCTGACGCTCGTTTCGGGGTTCCCTCGTGCGGTAAAGTCGAAAGGGTTTTGCGCAACTCTTCGTCGGATCCGTAGTTATCGGAGTCTTCTTCCGAATTGTCCGTTTCCCACGGTTCTTTCTTCTTTCTCTTCTTCGGGAATTTGTTTCCCAAGACCGGGGTCGTGACCGTTTTCAAACCTTTTCGAAACGCCGGCGACTTTTTCTCGGCCGACGACTTTAATCTTTCCAGCAATGGCCGCGGTTCCGGTTCGAAATCGCCGTTTCCGTTTTCTTCGATATCAATGTCGAGTTTACGCTGCAAAAGAATCAAATTTTCGTTTGAAAAAAATTTATTTTTTTACTTTGAAATTTATTTTTTACTTTTAACCCTTTTTTAACACCAGACGCAGCAGTGGCCGCAGCTTTTTCCACTTTTCGTTTCAACTCTGAGTCGATCCGCGGTTCTATTCTCCTTCCATCCGGTGACGGTTTTGTTTCTTCCTGAATGAATTTCTTCGGTTTTTTAGCGCGCGCTAAAAGTGTACCGTATTTTCCGGATTTCAATGCCTTTTTCACGACCCCCATAGCTTCGTCTTCGCGTTCTTTAGCTTCGACTTTCTACGAACGAAAAAAAAAAACAAAATCGAATTTTTTTCACACAAAAAATTTCTTTTTTTTAAATTTTTTTAAAAATTACATCCAATTCTTCTATAAAAGCGTTCAAATCCTCTCTCCACAAATCCGACGGAGTTTTGACCTGCAAGCGCTGCAATTCAGTTAGTTTATCGTCCCTTTCTTTGATCAACTCGTCCTTTCTCTCTTTAGTCAAACTCAACAAAGTCATTCTGAGTAAATAATTAAAATCGGGACCGGTTCGACCGCTCGCATCGGACGCAGCGTCGTCGTCTGAGTGCGTACCTTCGTCCTAAACAAAAAAATTCAATTCAAAATCATTTTCAACCAAATAAAAACAACAAAAAATCGAAATTCGCGACCAAATCTTACTTTTTCCTATGTAGCATTTAAACAAAACGAAAAAACACTTTAAAAACCTCAAAAACAAAACAAATAACACAAAATATACCGATAATTTCTCTCTATCCTGTTGATCTTTCCACGTTTTCAATGGATCGGAATCAAATCCACGTCTAACCAAATCGCTGATGACGTCAACTTTTCTCTTATTTTCTATAAAAAAATGAAAAAATTAAAAATTTCGAAAAATTCAAAAAAATCAAAAATTCAAAAAAACCTAAGATAATTTTTCCTTCGATTTTCTCTAAAATAAACCGGGCTTGATTGGACAACTTCGACGCCTCCGCTTTCAAAGATCCTTCTAAATAATTCTTCCTTCGAGTGTAAAACTCCAACCGTAGTTGGAAAAACTCCATTAAAATGTCTTTAACCGACTCATATCGCTTCAAACACCCGTTATGATCGAACAAAACCTAAAAAAAGATTTTAAAAAATCAAAAATAAAAAAATAAAAAATTTTTTAAAAAATTTTTCCAAAATACCATCGACGTTGTCGTCATAGTCGTCTGCAATTTGAACATCTTGTGCAACCCTTCGTGCTCCGCCTTCTTCAATTTATCCTCGCTCATCGACACGACGAACCGTACCGTCGTGTCTGTGTGGTACTCCTTGTAATCGGTTATGGACGACGGATTCTTATCGCTCCCGTGCAACATGGGTTCGATAACGGCCTCTTTATACGCCTGCGTCCACACTCGGATCGGTAACTCGGTGACTTCGACCGTTTTTTCAGTTATAACCGAAACTTCGCCGCTCACGACGAACCGCTGATGCTCCAACTGCTCGATGGTACCCGTAAAATTCTTAAACCACGGTTTCTATTCAAAAAAATCATCAAAAATCACTTCAAAATCATCAAAAATAAAAAAAATACTCCTTAACCCCATCGTACCATTGGTAACGGATCATCCCCAGCCAAAAGTAGTCTAATATTCGCAACAATTTCCCTCGGATTATAATTCGGGATCCTCGTCATCCAACCGGTTCCAATTCCATCGCTACCGTTGACCAAAATCATTGGAATTATGGGTACGTAGTACTCTGGTTCTATTTTCTGATTATCTTCGTTGAGATGGTTGAGCAAGGGGATGTCCTTTGCGTTGAAAATGTGCCTTGCGACCGGACTCAACATTGTGTGAATGTAACGAGGACTCGCAGCATCTTTTCCTCCCTGAAGTCGAGTACCAAATTGACCAATGGGTTGCAAGAGGTTGATGTTGTTGCTGCCAACGAAATTCTGCGCTAAGTTGATGATGGTGGCTGTAAGCGATTGCTAAAAAAAAAAAAAAAAAAAAAAAAAAAATCATTAATAAATTTGAATTTTTATTTAAATTGAATTGAATTTACTTCTCCATGATGATATGCTGATTGTTCCGACACTGAACCAGCGAGTTGGAAGACTTTAACTTCGCGTTTGTCGTCCCTTTTGAAGCATGTGAATAACACTTTTCGTTGACCTGGTTTTAATCCTAAAAAAATTAAAAAATTTAAAAAAAAATTTAAATCAAAATTTTTTATTTTACCATCCACCAAGGACGGAATAGATCGCTCGTTATCCATATTACTGAACAAAATCAACTCTTTGTTTACAAAATCCTGATAACTGATTTCCTGAGTCCCTTTTCCATATAAATAAACCTAAAAAAAAAGAAAAATTTAAATTACACTTATTAAAAAGAGAAATTTTTTTTTTTACTTCCGGTAACCCCAACTCCTTTCTCTGCCTCCTTTCCTCCATCCCATTCGTGAGCCACTCTTTACGTTGTTCGATCATTTTCTTACTAAACGCCAACTGTATCGAACTGTCGTCGTTTCTCCCGGAATATTTAAAAATAATCCGATGCCGTTCCATATCGCTAAAATATTCTTTAGCCTCTTTAGCACTGCTGGTACCCAATCCTAAAAAAAAAAAAAAAAAAAAAAAACTCAAAACTTCAAAAAATTTAATTTAAAAAAAAAAAAACCTTTGTAATATCGGATTCTCCACGTATTATAATTTTCCGTCCCTCTTTTCCACTCTTCGAACTCGGGAATGCTGTAAAACGACTTTTCGTTGTCCCCCTTCTTGACTTTGACGATCGGCGTGATGAATTCTTCGAGAAATGGCAGCCGCAGTAAATCCGGCCAGTTGTAATGAATGAAGTTGATGAGTAACCCTTTGATGTGCGAGCCGTCTTGATCCTGATCGGTCATGATCATGATTTTCCCGTATCGCAGACTCTTCAAATCCGTGACCGACTCGTATTTTTTCTTGTACTGCAAACCGACGATTTTTATGAGATTGTTGATTTCCGCATTTTCCAAAATCTGAAACAAAAAAAATTTTTAATTTAAAAAAAAAAATATTTAAAATTAAAAAAAAAATTACTTGTTTATGAGTGGCTTCACGAACGTTCAGCATTTTACCCCTCAAAGGGAAAACGCCATAATTATCTCTTCCGATGACACCCAAACCGGAAACAGCTAAAGATTTAGCTGAATCTCCTTCGGTTAGAATTAATGTGCAGTCGGCTGAAGATCTCGTTCCAGCCATGTTTGCGTCCTCGAGTTTGGGGATTCCTTTTAATTTAGAGTGTTTGGACTTGTGGCACTTAGAGTCCAGTTGAGACTTTAAAAAAATTTTTTTTTTTAAATTTAAATATTTTTTTTTAATTTAAAAATATTTACTTGTTGTTTAAACTTCATCCACGTTAAAACCGCTTCGACGACCCCTGATTTTTGTACTTGAGTAATAAATTTTTCACTCAAATTGCATTTAGAACCGAAATTTTTGTACTGCAGAGTCATATTTTCTTTTGTTTGCGAATCGAACGTTGGATTCTCGATTAAACAGTTTAGAAAAATCCATAAATGACTTTTAACCTAAAAAAAAAAATTTTTTTTAAATATTAAATCTAAAAAAATCCAATTTATCTCAAATACTTGAAACGGTTTGACATTAATCCCACTTTTATTCTTTTTTTTAATGTGTTCTATGAGTTTACTAACGATGTGATCAGCTGCATAGTCAACATGTCGACCACCCTTCCAACAAAAAAATTTAATTAGCAAATTGATTTTTCTCTTAAAATTAATTTCATTACTTTTGTCGTTGCGATGCTATTAACGAAACTGACTTGCTGAAATCCGTGGTCACTTAAGGCAACAGCAACTTCCCACCTTTCGTTCACGTTTTCGTAAACAACTTTCACCGGATTGCCTTGTTCGTCGTTGCTATTTCGTACATAGAGATCTATGTAATCTTTAAAATTCTTAATCTAAAAAAAAAAAAAAAAATTCAAAATTTCAAATTTTTATTTTCAAAAAATTTTTTGGGCTTACAGGAAGACGTTTCCCATTCAAATACACTTTGACGCCTCTCGTGGACCCCGCTATATCGTAAGCACGTCGTGAAAAGAGTGATACGATGTCTTTATCCAATTCCGTCATCTTAAATTTGGTTAAATCGGGGGAAAATGTGATTCGCGTAAAATCTTCACCGGTGTAACCCTTTATTTTAGCGTCTGTTGTTTTAGTCATGTTGTTGGTCCATGTCTGAATTGAAAGAAAAAAATATTTAAAAAAAAAATTTTTTTAAAGTGTAATTTACCTGTTTAAATGCAGATTTTGATTCTCTGCACGCCGTTTCGACGATGAATTTTGTGCTAAAAACGTTGCAAAGCTTTGCTCCATATCCGTTTCGCCCACCTGGAATGTATTTTTGTATTTAGTAATGGATAATTAGATGTTTTTGTTAATAGATTACCGGTAACTTTCTTTTCTTCGTCATTAAAATTACTAGATGTTAGTAAATGACCGAAAATGAGTGTTGGCACAAACATTTTTTCAACTTTGTGCTCTACGACTGGGATTCCCTGACCGTTGTTGTAAATGATGATTAAATTTGATGCGCTGTTGAAAAAATAAACAATATCAATTAAAAAATCAACAAAAATCAACAAAAAATAAAAAAACTCAAACAAAAAACCAAATAAAACCAACTTACGGATCAATATCGATCTTAATACAATCCATTTTCTTATCCCTTTGCTTATTATCCGCAGCGTTAACTACAAAAAAAATCATCAAACACAAAAATCACCAAAAAAAAAAAAAAAAACCAAACTTACCTAAAATTTCATCAAAAATCTTGAAAAGCCCAGGCACGTATGTGATTTCACGTTTCGCCATCGCTTCCCTGTCAGAATCATACACCCACATGGACTCGGAAACCGGCTCCACAGACCCAATATAAGTGTCAGGTCGCAACAAAATATGCTCCAACTGCGTTTTCTTCTGATAAATCCTCTCAACTCCCATATCCTTATTATGACTCGGGAGCTGAGTCTCGTCAACCGAATTTAAAATCGTCTAAAACAAAAAAAAAAAATCAAAAATTCAAATTTCGCGCCACAGCGAGGTCCAAACACGAGCGTCGTACCTCGGAAAAAAGTACATTTTTAATTCTAACATGTAAACAATCAAAAAAACAAATTCACCGAGTCATTGCACCCAATCAGTGAGATATAAACAAGCAGAAATCCCCGTGATTTCATCTGATTGATGTTTGTGCTCAAACACGTGCATCAATCATCAATAACAACAACAACAACACAAAAGGGGTGTGTTTGCTTTGTTTATATTTCACCGTGCCACCGATTTCACACCGCTTTTAATTTTTTTTCTTATTTTTCTCGATTTTCGCCGTGAAAATTGACGTCGAATAACACAAAGCGATCGGATTTGTCATTAAAAGCGATGTAAATATGGTGGTTTTGATAGACCGGTTTGAAAATGTTAAACCTACTTTCATCATTTTGTTGAGATTTGTTTTTCCTGTTAAAATTCGAATAAAATATTTCGCAAAAGCGATTAAAATAAGTTAAAATAAGTAACGATGATGTTCCATAGCTCGGTTCATATAATCTCGGCTAGTTCAGAGCCATGTTTGAATAAAAGAGAAGAGTTGGGGATGAAAGGGAGGTTGTGATTGGTTGGTGGTTTGAATTGGACCAATCGGAGCGCGAGGCTTTGATATGGCCGGGCAATGGCGTCGTTTTTCCCATTTGTTTAAAGGGAAAGTAAATAACAAATGGAAAGCAATTATGATGAAAACCGGCAAATTTGAAAATGTTTGATTTAATTAAATCGGGGATTAAGTACGATTAGGAAATGAATAAAAATGGAGGAAATTAAATGGAAAAAATCGAATTTGTGTTTTATTGTATTTATTGACTCGAAATACATAAAAATTCAATTTTTACGAAATTTGAGAAATAAAAAATTTAGAAAATCGAAACGGAAAAATGGCGAAGATTTTTTTTTTCTGAAAAATAAATTAATTTTAAAAAAAAGTTAAAAAACAAAAAAAAATCCATTTCCTCGCATTTATCATCACTAGATGCCGCCACGACCACGAAAATCAACTTCCGGTTTATTTTCCCGTATAATTTTTTTCCTGATATCGCTGTCATCTGATTTGAAAAAAGCAACGTGTTGAGCGCACACCTAAAGATCAGAATGGCAGGTTCAGCTTTACGACGCTTAATGGCCGAATACAAACGTGAGTTGGCACAATCGAATATCTTCATTTCTTTCATTCAACGTTGCATTGCAGAACTCACACTCAATCCTCCAGAAGGAATCATCGCCGGACCAATAAACGAAGAGAATTTCTTCGAATGGGAAGCTTTAATAACGTAAAACACAAAAAAAAAATTTTCAAAAAATCAAAAAATTAAAAAAATTAAAAAGAAATTTCAAAATTAATTTCAGCGGTCCCGAAGGCACGTGTTTCGAAGGAGGAATATTTCCTGCCAAATTAATTTTCCCTCCAGATTACCCGTTGGGGCCACCAAAGATGCAATTTACGTGCGAAATGTTTCATCCGAACAGTAACGAGCGTTTATTTTTGTTTTTTTCGTTGAAAATTGATGATTTTTGTGTTTTTTTTAGTTTATCCCGACGGGAGAGTTTGTATTTCGATTCTTCACGCGCCTGGAGATGATCCGATGGGTTATGAATCGAGTGCTGAGAGATGGAGTCCCGTGCAAAGTGTTGAAAAAATATTGTTGTCTGTTGTTAGCATGCTAGCAGGTGAGAGGAAGTTGAGTGAAAGTGAAAACACATGTGGAATTATGTAATTTTGCGAGTTTTTTTTTAGTTGTGTTGTGTGTTTGTTGTGGTGCTGTCTGTGGAGGAGATGTTGAAGTGGGAAATTTAGGACGTTGACATCGAATTCAGACTTTTTAAAAATTGTTTTTTTTTTGTGACAAAAACTGCGGTTTTGGTTCAAGTGGGTGCGTGGTGAGGTTGGAGTTTGAGTGTAAAGTGATCGGTTTGTGTGATTTTGGTGGGGGAGTGAGAGGTTTGGTGGTTTTTTGATGATAAAATGAGGAATTTGGTTGGATTTTGTTGATTAAATGAACGTTTTTTTAGTGAATTTTGATATTTAAACATTAAATTTTAGTAAATTTTGCATTAAAACGTGAAAATTTAGTCAATTTTTGCATTAAAACGTGAAATTTTAATAAAATTCTGCATTAAAACGTGAAGTTTTAGACATTTATCGCCTTTAAACGTGAAAATTTAGAAAATTTCGCACTAAAAACGTCCATTTTTATTAACTTTCATTACCAAAATTAACATTTTATTTACTTTACACTCAAATTTTATATCTTCTCCCATCTTAAACTGAATTAATTTTAATACCCATAAACTCTAAAACCACTTCCACACGTTCCCTGTTGACATCAACCAATAAAAACTTAATTCCTTAATTCAAATTTACGAGCACAAATTAATTTTTTCTCCCACAGAACCAAACGACGAAAGTGGAGCTAACGTCGACGCTGCCAAAATGTGGAGAGAAGACCGCGAACAGTTCAACAAAATAGCTGAACGGATAGTTCGCAAGACACTCAACTTACCTCCGCCGCCATGACACCTCAAAAACTTTAAAAAAATTCCAAAACTCGAAAAATTGTAAATAAATAAAACTGGGTTGGATAAATAAAAATTCGATGTATAAACGATTACATTTTATTTACTTTTCAATGATAAACGTAATTTCTATATACACTGATGTAAATAAATACTACAATTAATATAATACTGAATTTTACAATTATTTTTCACGATGAAATGATAAAAATACATTTTTTCTTCCTTTAAAGACTAGAAACAAAAGCAAACTAATGAAAATACAAGAAAAAAATCCACAATAGTATAGATTTAATTAATTTAATTATAGGATTAACAGATTTGGAAATTAAATCATAAAAAAGTGACAAACGATGAGAATGTGCAATGAACATTTGTATTCACATAATAACTTTAAAATGATCAAACAGGTGGGATTTGAGCTGCCTAATTACGAAATCTTAACTCGATTAGCAGCAAAACTGATGAATGAATTTTCTCAGATGTAAAAATAGTTCTCGTAGTCGTTGTACGATGGTTTTAGCGTTGGCGAGTGAATTATTTTCGGGCTCACTTCGTCTTTTAGAGTTAACCTGAAGTTCAAATGGCCGCTCATGTCGTAGCTTCGCGTCCAAGGGACTTTTCGTATCGTTTCTGTGTTTCGTCGAAGATAAAACGCGAAGTGATCGGAACTTGGCCACTGTTGTTGTACCAGAAGTGGATAATCGTCTGGATGAAGTTTTCGTTCGTCTGAAATGACAAAAATTCGAATTAAAATTGAAATTACAAATTAAACTTGACTTCGTTCACATGTGATTACCGAAGACTTTGATTAAAATTAATTAATTAGGTTTAATTTGCCGTCGTGTTTGTTCATTTTGTACTGTCGTAAGCAATTTGTGTGTAAATTAATTATGTTTTTAATTGAATTAACCTAGGCCTTTCATTTATAAGGCCATGAGCAGCTTAGAGTTTTAACGGTATTTTGTTTCTAATCGTCTTAAGAACTCAAAATAGACATCAAAGATGGATGGAAAGAAATTAAATTACATAATATATGAGTGGAAGTGTATTTATGAAACTTTCGTTTAGGTTTTTCAACGAAAAGGGTCAGATAAGAGCGAACGGAAAATCACGCAACCCGATCTATGGAAATTGCGTGTAACGGGTTGCGTGACTTTTTGTTAATGTAAAAATAGATGAAAACAGCTGAAATCAGCTGAAATCCTTAAGGAATTAATCAAATGAAGCCGTAAAACGGTTAATTTAACATCGATACAGTATTTTCATTAAAGATATTCATAAATTTTAAGAAAAATCAATTTTTTTCAATTAAAAAAGCGATCAAAACACAACCTATGGAAATTGCATGTAAACGGTTGAACGACTTTTCGATCAACTCTAAAAACAGCTAAAAACATCTAAAAATCATTAAAAACCACCGAAATTAAACCCCAAAACCAACAATCTAACACTCACTAAACATTTTCATCAATCCATAAACTTTTTAATTAAAAAAAAATGATCAAAAATGAACGCAACCCATCCAATGCAAATCCCATGTAACCGGTTGCGTGACTTTTCCCTCAACTTACATTTCTTTATTTTGCTCACTTCATACAGTGAGAATTTGAATACGTGTTCCTGAAGATTGTAGCAGTTAAGAAGTAACTGTATGAGTTCTTCGACTGTTGTTCTTTCGGACAGCAGAAGGCTTTTGTACTGGGACTGCAAAAGGAAAAACAAACAAATGCTAAGAGTTGAATGACACAATCAGACTGGATATACAGCAATTAACCTTTTTTCACTTCACTAACTAAGGCTAAATATTTTTCCACAATAGAAACAGCAAAAAAATTAATTGTAATTATCATAATGGAAATCATGCATTTAAAACTAGTCCAATTCGAGATTATAATAAGAAATAAAAAATTTTTCCTCAAAAAAAAAAAATTTTTTTTTGGAAAAAAAAATTGGAATTTTTGCAAATTCTTTCAAACTCTAGTTGACTTCCTGCAAATGCAGATGTCTTAAATGTTCTGGAAAGTAAGTTAAAAAAATTTAATGTAAATAAACAATTTTAAATTGAATTTTGGATAAATTTGATACTTTGTTGTTGTGTTTTTTTGAGTGGAGTTATTTCCTTAATGTAAATAACATTAATTAGTATTAAGGAAATAATTTTTGATTTTGGTTGAATGAGTTTGTAGGATAAGATGGTTTGAGATGATGAAAGTCTTGGTGGGGAGAATTTAGCATTTTTGAGTTTTTGAGATTGGTTTTTGATTGGTTTGTGAGGTTAAAATAATAGAAATGATGGAAATATGACTGAAATTAGTGAAATAAGGAAGAAATGTGATCAAAAGATGAGTAAAATGATCAAAACAATCAAAAAATGGTCCAAAATCACCAAAAAGACTCAGAAAATTGAAAAATCATCCAATACAAAATTAATAACTCTATTAACTTACCCCTGACATCAGACAGCTGTCATAAACTTTGAGAAGTCCCCCGCGTCTCGTTTGCAGGGAAATCCTAAAACAAAAGAAATTATATAATTAAATTTGTTGCAATGAGGCACGAGATAAAGAGATATTAAATCAGCATCGTACCAGTATCTCCACCCACGCGAAACTAATTGCAGGGTGGGGCTGATACGGATCTAATCCTTTGGGTACCATCTCTGCAATTGTTTATGTCGGTTATTTACATCTAATTTTTTTGAATTTTTTTAAAAATATTTTTTTTGAATTTTTTTTGAATTAATTTTATTAAGTTTTGTTTGTGTTTGGGTTTTGTTAAAGGGGGGTATTGTGGAGTTGTGTGTTTGGTTTTGGTTTTGGGATAATGTTGGGTTTGGAATTTTCTAGGGTTTTGTGATTTATTTTGTTGGTTTTGTCCTATGGGAATTTCTATGGGAATTCCTATGGGGTTTTTTTGGAAGGTTTTAGTTAATGTCTTTTTTTGTTGTTGTATAGTTTTTGGTGTTTTGTTGTGATTTGTGAAATTTGATAGTTTTTTGGAGTTGTTTTTGTTGTTTTTATAAATTTCACAATGAAATTCAATGGTTTTAAGGTCTGTTTTACAAATTTTACTACAAATTCTGAATGTTTATATAATTATGTTTTTTTTCCACATTTTCCTCATAATTTCCCATAATCCCCCACATTTCCTTAAAACTTTCCACAAAACCCACACCCAGAGGTCCACTTCAAACCCCCACCACCCACATTTCCTCCAAACCCCCCCAAAACCCACCCAAAACCCACCCATCCATCACCCACCACACCCAAACACCACTTTTCTATATCACACCACACACATTAAAAGTCATCTGGGAATCCACGCACCAAACTACAAAACCTTAACATTCTTTCCCTTGGGAATCAAACCAAGGATCAAACAAATTGAACAAGAAATCCAACCAAAAAAAAAAAAAAAAAAAAAAAAATTTCAAAAAAAAAAAAAAAAAAATTTTTTCTTCAAAAAACCAGACTACTTCCCTCCCCCACCAAGGGTGACTGATCAAGGCACGCGCTGTCCCGTCGCACGTGCTCAATCCAGCCGGTCCATGCGACACCGACTTCCTGCCTGAACTCTGGGGGTCCATTTAGAGGGGAAAATAAAAGAAGGATGTGCTGTTAGTATGTGGTCCAAACTCCTCTCATTACAAGTCCACCAGAATGAATCATAAATTACTAGATGCATCTACAGTGGGTGTTGTTCTATTACTTGATGGGCCACATCCTTATTCAATTGAAATGGAATGGGACAAGGAAAAAATGGAGTCAAACTTCGTGAGACTTTCTTCCTAACCCTTTCCTTTCCCTTTATTTCTCTTTTTTGCTTTCAATTAAAAAATGTGAGCTGGGAATGTGCTGCATGTGTGACCTTTGCTGGTAACAATTGTAATTTTTATAATTTACATTTTTCTGTTTGTTTTCCATTTTTTGTTTTTTTTTGTGGATTTTTTATTGTGTTTCCGGGAAAAGGAAATGGGAAGAAATAATGGGATTTTTCACTTTTTTCCATTATATTTGTTCCTGTATATTCATGTTCTTAACGGATTAAGTCCTTGATGTGATTGGAATTAGAAAAAAATGGATTCTTTATGAATGAGATCATGTAAGTAGCCATTTTTGATTAAAAGTGTATTTCTTTTGATAACGAGTTGTGGATAAAAGAAGAAATGGTGTCTGGGAATATCAATTTCGTATTTACATTTCGAGATCATTAGTCTTTCTAAAAATAAAGATCTACAAACATATTCATCATTTTACCACAAATTTGAAAAAATTTAGGTCCGCATATCCGAAGACATAAGTCATTTTTGTTCTAAAAGAATCTCAATCAGCCATGTGTCATTGGATATTTTTATGAAAAGTTTTAAACAGCGTCGTAGAGCAATATTTTCTCTATCATTTCATATTTAAAAAGTTAAACTCGACTTCGAGAGTTGTGCGGCTAAACGTTGTGTCCTACGATTAGTGATTTCAGCTCATTTGACTGAACTACTGCTTAATGCTGCAGTTCCGCAGTTATGGACAGAATTATATAAGTACGATGTCTTTGAAATTATACTATCTTGTTTGTCAATAGTTTTTGTAAAGTGTTTGTTATTGTGACAGGTTGCGTATGGCCTTAGTAGTTGCTGGTGACCTTAAACAATATCATATCTCTTTTAGTTTAGCGTGTCGTAAGTGTACAACACTTAACACACAAACTCACTTTTTTGCAGACATTGTACACAATTGATGTTGTTTTAATTTATCAAAATAAATCCATTCACTTACTTTGAATGTCCAATTGGATGACATGCTTGCAGTTCCACTGGTTTTGCTTCGTCGTCCAACATCATAACGGTCCTTATAGGAAGTCCTGTTAACATAATAAAAATTGATCAACTTGAATGATCCTATCAATCAAAATCCTGTTCCATCAGAACACTTTGCCCTTTTTAATGGTATACTGAAGAAGACGGCTTAAAAAGTAATATTTTTGGTCTTGACCTTGCAGTATACTGCAAGTATAATCGCATAACAACGTCACGCAGCTTCATTACCATTAGAGCAATGTAATCAACGCATCCATCTATATCCAGACCAGTAAACTCTCGGTATTACACAAAGGTTTAGAACATTCTATTACCCGTATATCCTTGGCCAACCTTGGGTTGTAGTTTCCTTATAACATACATAAGGGTACTTGCATTTGACCTTAATGGACCTTGAAGGCCTTTCAACTATTGGCAATAGATTATAGTCAATGACATCGCTTCTGTAGGAAACCATTATTAAAATTGATACGTTGAACTCGCAACATCGACTCCGTATCTTCCTTGACTTGGAAGTATCTGGAGATCGAGTCCATTAACGTAAAACGTTTAGATACAAACGTTCGGTCCAAAGTATCATCAATCCTAGGAAGTGGATAAACCATTTTCTTTGTAACTCGATTCAATCTAGATTTAATCTTCACCAATCGACACAAAATCTCCATAAACCATCTCTTTTCTTAATCGTTAAATCATAATACAGCACGTTCATAAACATTAAGAACACTATAACGTGTAAAACTTTAATCAGACACTACAGTTAATGCCATCTTTCATCTAGACTACAATGCACTGCAATGTTTACTCTTTCATTAGATATAGGTTAGTCCAGCGGAAACCGGAACAACATGAGAACGTATTGAACTGGTCCAAGGAACCACGAGTCTAACAAAAAGCTGTCTGGGTTTCAGTCACAGAACCTTAACTACAGTCGGACCTGCGAGTAGCGTCAATCAAGGGACCGGGCTGAAATTGACGCTATAAGCGGGTTGACGCTACAACC
>JAQIXT010001373.1:0-16257 GCA_034700445.1 Stenotaenia linearis | reverse complement strand
TTCATCCTCTCGCAAACCCGAGAAAAATGGCGCCGCATCTCTGTCATTTACTCATTACGAAATCTAATTTACTCGACATATCTCTCTTTTTTATTACATGATCGCAAAACGCGGTTTCTTTGTTTATCTACTACAACTTGATGCAAACCTATTTAATTATTGAGACCCGACTTTATTGAAAAACTGATTGAAAATTCCAAATAAAATTTCAAAAAAATAAATAAATAAACAAACAGAATATCCAATCAAACAAGTCCCATTTCAACCTCCATCTTTGTGAAGATGAAAAAATTTTAAAATTACCCTTACCTCGACAAAGTTTAATAATAAATGAAATATTAAATAAAAATGTAATTTTTTTCGAGAAAAGTTTGAAAATTTGATTCGAGTTCCACTTCACTTTAATATACTATTGATTTAAATTGTGAAAAGAGATGAAACCTTGCAGAAATGCAATCAAAGGTGAAAGAACACAAAACCTTACTTCAACCTTTGATTTGCTGAAATCTATTGAGTTTGCAAGAATAAAAGTTTTTCCCAAGAAACTATGGTGTGTGCATTGCTTTAATACTAAATGGAAAAGTTTTGCGGTTAAAGTAAGGAACTTCTTTTATCATTTCAATTGATTGAGTTTTCCAGTCGACTGGGTCGTGTTTGAGAATTGAACTACATTAAATCGAATTGTATTGATTGTCTAAATACGAATGAGGAGATGAGAGGTTGTTTAGACTGGTTGGAGGAAGTAGGAGGAATGGAAGGAGGATGAAGTATTGATGGTTAAAGGGGATGGGAGATAGCTGGTGTTGGTGTTTGGAGGGGGCTGGGGTGGGACTTCCGGTTTCGGGTGGGGGTTGGGAGGTTTGGGGGTGTGAGTAGGGGACCTTGGTGTGGTGATCGTAAAGTTTCGTGATCTGGACATCACCGGAAGTGATTTTTTATGACGTCTAAATTGTGTGGATTTGGTGATTTTTGGGGTTTGTTTCGTTTTGGAGGCGTCTGGAATGGGACTTCCGGTTTGGGGAGAGGGTTGGGGGGTTGTGAGGTGTGAGTAGGGGAGATAGGTTTAGTGTTAGTGAAGTTTCGGGATTCTGACGTGACCGGAAGTGGTGTTTTTATGATGTGTAATTTGTGTTAATTTGGTGATTTCTGGTGTTTGTTTCGTTTTTGAGGGGTCGGCAATGGGAACTTCCGAATTTGGGGCAGTGGTTGGGAGGTTGGGGGATGTGAGTAGGGGATTTTGGTTTGGTGATCATGAAGTTTCATGATCTGGACATTACCGGAAGTGATGTTTTTATGCCGTCTAAATTGCGTGGATTTGGTGGTTTTGGGGGCTTTGGTTCGTTGTGGAAGGGTCTGGAGTGGCATTTCTGGTTTTGGTTGGAGGTTAGGTCTTTGTGGAAAGTATGTTGGGAACTTTATTTTGGTGATTACGAAGTTATATGGTTCTAACATAATCGGAAGTGACTTTTTTCTGCACTTTAAATTGTTTGAATTTATATATCGGGTTTAGCCATAATTTTGGATTTTGCTTTGATTCGGAGCGGTCTAAAATGACACTTCCGGTTTGATTACTGACCTAAAACTTTCTGCGCACTGACTAGGCATCTTTATTTTGGTGTCCATAAAATTTCAAGACTTTATTCTAACCGGAAGTGCCATTTTCAGCCCCTCCAAATCGCAAGAATTCGAAGTTTTTGATTGATTCAATTTGGATTCCGGTTATGAGCAACTGTGGTTTTTGAAATTTAATGAGCTTAAATCAACCGGAAGTGCAATTTTTAACTTCTTTAAACCTCGTTAATTAAGTATAAATAAATCAGATTGAATCAATCAATGCTATCTTGAATAGACTTAAATGATACTTCCGGTTTGGTTAGGGGTTTATAATTACCCGAACAACTACACTCGAACTTACCAATTACCACCATCAAACTCAACCGGAAGTACACTTTTAAACTTTGAAATAACATTTTCATCAACACTTCCGGTTTCCTTAAAAATCTCAAATCCCATTACTCCTCCGTACACATTTCAAAACTAATCCAACCGGAAGCACCTTCTTAATTGCGTTCAAATTCACTTTGACATTATCTCCCATTTTTTTTATTTATTTCCTCCAAAGCTTTTAATAATTGATCCGCTTAAAATAAAGGTAAACAAACTTCAAAAACTACAAAAACACTCGAGGACTAAATTAAGCGCACAAACATAGCAACAAACTCATTTCAGAAAAAAATTAAATTTTTATTTAAAAAAAAAAAAAAAAAAAAAAAAATTAGTTTTAATAGCGAATGTTACACACAGTTAATTTAGCCATGAAATGTAGAAATCGAGGTAAAATGTAGTTTTCTACCCTTTTTTATGTATGTTTCTCGCGGCTATAAAAGGTTTTATTTGTCCCTCGCATTTGACGCGGGCTCTTTAAAATAACCGAAGGTGTGCGGCAAAGCCAACCTCTGATCTGCGCGCGAAGATGGTGTCAACTTACTCGTCTTTTCCTCTTCTCTTATCAAGAGTTGCGGGATGCCGTAACGGGCCTGTCACGTGTCAATATTTCACTGACAGCTTATCACAACAAATTCACTGTTTATATCCTACTTCATTCTTGAAGGATTAATACAACGTCTCCTTGCTCAAGCGCATCAAATTTTAATTTCATTTTTTTAAAGTTTTTTTAAAAAAAAATTTTTTTTTAAATATTGAAAAATTGAATTTTTTCAAGAATTTAAAAAATGTGGGGAATTTTGGGAGAATTTTTTTTTTTGATAAAGAGAGACTGAAGCTCATGAAACCTCTAAGTGGAACCTCGTTCGTCTCGCTGTGGTGCACGTGATATTAAAAAGAAGTCGCATCACCGTGGGCAAGAAGGCGATTGACATGAGGGGGTTGTGAGTTCAGTTGATTATCGGCAAAATGAAATGGAATAAAGTTGAGATTTCTGTTGGTTTTGTCATTAGTGTGCGTGATGTGTGAGGTTGAGGGATTTTGTAAATATTGATAAATTTGCTGTAGTGGGGGTTGAAATTTTTTTTTTTGATTTTTTTTGAAGGGAAAAAAATGTTGTTTTTTTTGCTGTTAGAAGTGCTGGTTCATGTCCGAAAATTCAATTTTTTTTTTTTTTTTTTTTGTGGTTTAAAGGGTGGTGTTTGGATTTTTTTCGAGTTGTGTATTTGGTGAAATGTAAATAATGAAGGGGTTAAAGGTGGATGGAATGCGATATTTTAAAGGTGAATATTAAAATTTTGTTGTAAATTTTTTTAAAATAAAATTGGATATATTTCTAAGTCGTTGACTGTTAATAACAAAGTTTAAATTTTTAAGTTATTTAACCATAAATTCTGAACTTTTAATATATTTACATGTAAATATCTAAATTTCACATCATCTTATAAATTTAACATAAAATTTCTGAATTTTTAATTTACTAAAACCAAAATTTCTGAATTTTAAGTCTATTTTCAAATATACATAATTCAGTATTAAATTTTAACTCTTTTAACATCAAAATTCAAAATTTCAACTTAAAAAAAAAAAAAAAAAAAAATCTTTTTAAAACACGAAATTTCCAAATTTTCACTAACCCTTCACACCCAAAATTCAAATACCCTTCAACCCTTTAAACACACTCCTAAATTTCTAAATTTTAATTTTTAATCTCCCTTTTACAAAAAAAAAAAATAATAAAAAAAAAAATAAAAAATAAAAAATTGCTTCACAGACCCTCCAATCTCCTATTAGAAGAAGAAATGATAATCCACTAAGAAACCCATTTCCCCAACAATTTATCTCAGATATCTCTTGATTTCCTTCGAGGGCATTAAACCGAAAAAATATCCAAAAATAGCAACAGATGTACATTTTGTCCATAAACACATGGTATCTCCCAAAAGGTGTATGTTTGAAGCTCATCATTAAACTTTATATTCGAAAAGATGGAGTTTTTTACTCTTTTTATCAATTTCAGCCTTTTTACCCCTTATCTTGACATGATGTAATTTCTCGGCATGGCAGCTGTGAACTGCGGAGTGACAAGTGATAGAAAGTACTTAACCTGCTACAATTGAATTTGAGCTAAATATCGCGAGTGTCAATCAGTAATTAACCGCTCACACGCGTTATTTGCCAATTCGAGGGAAAAAAAGCTGTCAGAAGAGCGGACAGGTGAAAATAATTCAAGTAGCGATTGGTTTTCATTGTGCGATGTTGTGAGAGGTTAATTTCAGTGCAGGAAAAACTGTTTTTTTAAATTTGTGGTACAACCCCGTTATAGCGAAGTTATTTGTAATGAAAATTTGTTGTGACGAATTGATTTTTGTTTGTAAGGAAAATTGTTTTTGGGAGTCGAGTGGTTCGTTGTAATGAGGTTGGGGTGTAATTGAATGTGTTTGAATGTTTAATATTTGCTGTGTTTGGGGAGATAAGGGGGTGGGGAGTTTGTAGGGGTGTAAAGAGGGAGTTAGTGGTGGTGAAATGAGAGGAAATTTGTAGGGATTTGGGTGGGAAATGTAAGATTTTGGTGTAAAAGTGTAAATTTTAAGAAATTGTGGTGTGGTTTTGGTGTTAATTTGTGAATTATTTAGGAATTTTAGTGTTTTGGTGTGAATGTGTAAATTTTTAGAAATTTAGGTGTTGGTTTGGTGTAAAAGTTGAAATTTACATTAAAATTTAGAAGGAATTTTTGGATTTTTAGTTTTAACACTATAAAATGAGAAAAAATATGAAATTTACTGAAAAAGTTGAAAACTTGAGGAATTTCAGAACAAAAAAATTAAAAATTTAAGAAATTTCAATAAAAAACAAAAATGGATACAAAGGTGTTAAAATATAAAAGAAAATTGCCAATTTGGCATTTCATATTGACAATATACCATTTAATATTCTCAAAAACGACCAATTTCGTCTTTAATGTCCACACCGTTACCTCAATCGTCGATCATTCACAAGAAATAACTTCAACACGTGACGATCACCAAATAAAACACTCACATTCATCTAACCCTTCCATCCCCACAAATTTCACCTAAAAACCCGAAAACCTAAATAACTTTAACTCAAAACCCCAAACACAACATTCAAACCCAACAAAATGGCGAATCCCTCGAAACCCATCTCCCCAATCCCCACACAGTAACGAGGCTTAATACCCCTAAAACAGTACAATGTACTGTCGGTGACGTTGTTAGCAGTAGGCCAGGAAGACGCAAAGATGGAGGGTCGATCGATGGGGCAACCGCATGTCATCGGCACAGACCATTCCTCTGGCGGCAGGGAGGGGCCAAACACCCGCAGACTTAAAGACGAGGATTGGGTACTCAGATTACACGTGAAAATGCAGTTTACAACCAACCTCCACTCTTAAAACCTCAATTAAACAACTTTTAGAAGAAATTTTAAAATAAATTTCAAAATTTTCAATTTTTGTTTTAAATTTTGCAAAAATAAAAATTGGAAAAAAAAATTTTTTCTTCTAAAATTTCCCAATTTTTGAAATTTTTGACACTTTGAAATTTTTTTTAAAGTTTTGCAAAACTTGAAGTTGGAAAAAAAAAATTTTTTTCTAAAAATTTCATTTTTCAAAATTTTTTGAATTTTTTAAAGTTGAAAAAAAAATTGTTTTTGTTTGTTCCGTTATGAGATTAGCAATTGAAATTCAATGCACGCGTTTGAGTTTGTTTTACAAATGCAAAAATTGGTCGGCGATGAAAAGCGAGAACAATTGTTTGTTAGGCTTAATTCGAGCGAGTGGGACTTGGAATAAATATTTTCTATTTTGGAAAAAAAAAAACTTTTTAATATTTATTATTTTTTATAGTCGGAGCGGAAAATAAAAAGCGAATTTGTTTGGAAAATCTACAATTCTATTTTTTCTTTTATTACTTATCTGTTAGAGAGGTAAAGGTTATGGCCCTTTTTATATTATTTTTCTTTGGGCACAATCTATTCTCTGAATTTCAAGTAATAAAAACAGGAAATTCGCATCCAAAACGCTTTTTCTCTAAAAATTCCATTGGGAAAAGCGAAATAAGATTGAATCTAGGCTTAAAAAAATCAAAAATGAATTTTTCACGCTATATCGAAGATATAAATGCGTTAAATGCGACGTTTCTCCAAGCTAATCTCGCATTTTCTAAAGAAACATTGAAAAATTCGAAGCAAAAGTGTTTTTGCTCCTCTCTTTTATTTACACTCATTTTTTCCCCTAAAATGCAGGATTCTTGTCTTAAAGCCATTCTTTTCTTTTAAGGCTTTTCACATTCTTTTTTTCATTGCCATTTGTGTTATGCGGCCATCTTTTTCAATGGGGTTCTATACATAAAGAGGAGCCATTGAGATTTTGTTGATTTTAACGAGAAAGTCTTTTTAATTGCGAGTTTCGCAGGGAAGTTAAGCCGGTTTTTAAGAGTATTGCAGGGAAGCTCGATCGTATTTCAGGCGGTGCTTTTGTTGGTTTTTAAAAATTATGGGAAAAAATGGTAAAAATCAATAAAAATGACTAAAAGTGAATGAAATCAGTTGAAAACAATGGGAAAGTGTCGAGAGGAAGTTTTGAAAAATAAATAAAAATCGGTTGGATGAAAATCAGGAAGGGGAAGCGGAAATTGATTTTTATTTAGCGTGTTATTGACAGGTATGTGATGCACAATTTATAAATTTCTCGAAAGGAAGTTGAAAAAAAAACCACGTTGCGTGTTAAGAAATAGGAGCCTAATTTGATTTCCAATTGTGTCACATTGATCAGCTCACACCTCACCGTTACCACATCATTAATGCACAGCTCTGTTAGCGAGGTTCTAAGGCTAAACGTCATTTAAGATCCATATCGTCGACAAAACCATAATAATACCTAATTATACCTTCAGTTACGTATCATTAAATCAGAAAAAAAAATATAATTTTTTTCGAGAGGTAAGGGGGGAGTATTGGGAGAAAAAAAATTTTGTCAAGCAGGGAAGCCACTTTAATCGGAATCAGCATCGTTTCGTGTTTTTATCACCATCCGTGCGTGTGACTTTGAATACGGTTCCGGTTTGATATATTTGGTCTATTAATCGACTTTGATTCATCGTTCTCGACAAGCGCAAGCCATTCTCGATCCAACGGCAACAGCAGCGCCGGCATTTTTGTGCCCCCGCGCGTCATGGCGTCTGCGCATTGAAATGCAGATGAAATTCGCCTGTATCTCGGGCGGTTTTGCACGATCGAAACTGGTCGGCGAAAAGAAATAAAAAGAGGAGAAATGTACTCACTCACCGTGGACAGCTAGACTACCTAGAACTAGGGCCAGGAAACTGGCGGTGACCCTCATGGCTTTGTCCTCGGGAGTACGGATGCTCCGTGACCGGTCATTCCAGCATGCACCCTCACAGCTCGAACCGTCTTGCCGACGCCCGCCCGAATTGCACTAAGCTTTCCGCTCACCCGCATCCGTTTTTCCGCAGCCGTGCCAGCTTTTGGGAAAAGTTAATTTTGGCGTCGGGGAAAAAGCGAAAATATTCTCGGCTACGGCTACGCTAGCGTAGCCACGGATCCATGGTTGCCCGGGGGTCGGGATGTGGGTAGGGGGCGAGGAGGGTCGGACGGGGGACGGGGGGACACAGGGAGGGGGAGGGGGGGAAGTCTTGGCCCCCCCCGCAACGGCGCGGACGAATCCGAGGCCGGCACGGCGCAAGCAGAGCTGGGCGGCCGAGGTCTGGCTGGTTGTAGTCGCTCCTCACGGGCGTGGTCTCCACCACCGACCCAAGGGGTAAATTGGCGTTGCGTCTCCGTCGCTACTTTCCATCAGATGTGCTGAAGTTTTCGTATCCGGGCTTGAATATCCGTTCGTTAGCCTGCAATCGTTTCGGCCACACGCGTTGCGGGCGTTCGCGGAGGGAGGGCAGGGCAGGCTTGTACGCGCGCAGGTGCGCTGGCTGCTACCGAGTCGAGCGCTCACTGGCGGTCGCTTAGTTGCAAACGAGCTTGGGAGAGTCCGCCGCGCGCGCCGCCTGGTGGTGGGGTAAGGGCAGGCAGCTCGAGTAGCCTTGCATTGTCGTGTTTGATCCGATTGATTTGGCGAGTCGCCGGTTTATTACTGGAAATTAATTTTTTTTTTTTTTTGGTGGATTAAAAATTTTTTTTTGTTTTGTTTCGAAGGAAGATGGAAGAGGGGAGTACTGGGGTTGTTGCACTCTGGAGATTAAAGGCGAGTTTTGCGAGTGGGAATGATAGTCGGTGTGTTTTTGTTTTTCAACCTGATTCGGTCGGGGTAAAGTCGTTGCAGAGGGATTTTGGCACAACTGGAGCTAAGTAGAGAAAACCGACATGCAGTTGCTAGGCAACGGGCTCTAGTCATCCTCCTCTTTGGGCAATGGTTTGGACTGAGTTTCGCAACCAATCGATTTTTGTTGCCTCTTCGCCTTGCAGAAATGCGCCATGGGTTGAAAGAGCCTCGACACCAGGCACGATTCTTGTTACATTCTCAACCCACCCCCCCATATCCCATCACCCTTGCGCTGAAAAATGTCCCCAAAGCGTTGCCGGTTTCGAGAGAAACGTCGCGAGGATACGTCATTTGTTTCTTTTCTAAACCAATAACAAACGGCCACTGGAGAATCGTTCAAAGGTCGTGCTCTTTTCGAGTAATGGATCAGTCAATTAAATAACTTAAAGAAAAACTCTTCACATTCGTCCATCAAACATCGTCTAGCCAAACCGTAAACAAAACATCCATAGTCCATAGTGATCGCAACGATATCGATATAAAATAAGCACTTGTGACGTCACAAGTACGTATTTCAAGGCGTATAGTAAGGAAGTACGAGTTCGGCTGTTCGAACTTTTAAGAATAAATGTTATCATCGTTACCGTACTTGCGTACAGTCCTGGTCAAAAGAATTGATGCTTTACCACTGGTAGCCAATGGTCAATTGAGAATTTGCTAGTGAGAACAAATATAAAGGTGTTTTGCCCTCCCCCACACCCCCGGTCAAATTTGTGACAATAAAAGAGCCGTCGAATAGGCAAGTTTTGGCAGCGACTTTTATTGCGTTTAGTCCAGTCGTGATATTCAAAGTAGTTTTGGTCTTTTGTGTGCACCTCATGTTGACACAAAGCCAAACACATACGTCATAGTCAGGCAAGACCAATGGAATGCACACGGATGCCTCTTTGCCAACACAAATTGCGATGCCACAATTGTGTTGGCAAGATGGACGATGAGAGAGACGATGTCTTTGTTTCGTCTCGTGTGGATATACGCGCTTTAAAAGTTGTAGCCGATGCAATATTTGTGGAAATTAGCTCGGGGACGGTGCGAGGGTAAAACATGAAATGCAACTCTGAAGTTGGTCCAGGGCCAAAGTTTGACGTTGTAACCTCGTGACATTTGACGTGCCAAGTGGAGGGAAAGTATTGCATGGAAGTAGGAAACACATGGAATCTCTATGGGGTTTACAATAGCTTCTTATTCAATTTGCTTCTTCCATCAGAATGCATAAAAGATTTGAATGGGGAAAGTTTTATGAGGATTTTGGAGATTTTTTTTCATTTTTTTTTCAGTGAAATTGACAATATTAATAGAGGAATTTGGAGTTTTGTAGTTGTTTTGGCAGTGAAAAGGAGGAATTTAATGGGAGCATTTTTTCTTGTTCATCTGGGATTTGCACTTAGGGAAATTGTGGGGGGAGGTTGGTGGGGGGGAGGAAATGAACTGAAAAGTCGGATCAAATTTCCATGCATTGCAGTGAAGCTATAAGGAGTCAAAACTGATGATATAACTTATAAAGCTCTTGATTTAACACGAATTTAAACATTCGATATGTATTCAGCACACCGAACTCGACTGCAATTTGGAGCGGGCTAAAACGCCACTTCCGGTTGAGTTAGGGCCTCGACATTTTAAAGCTACAATGATGCGGACAAGTAGTTGGCACCGATAAAATTTTAAGTCCCTAACAAGACCGGAAGTGCTGTTTTACGAGCTCCGAATTGGAGTTATATGCAAAGAGATAACAGTTTTTTGCACAAAACTGCGATTTGGAGCGAAGGAAAATAGAACTTTCGGTTGAATGAGGAACTCGATACTTTTAGGGAACTAAGTTATGGACATGTAGTTGGAGTCTATAAAATTTCAAACGTCTAACCAAACCGGAAGTACCACTTCCACCCGCTCGAAATCGCGGGTTCGAACAAAAATGTTAACATCGTCGCATTCGGAGCGGGCTAAAATGCCACTTCCGGTTGACTGAGGACCTCGAAAACTTAACGACCCGTAGTAATACACGTGTAGACGGTGACCACAAAATTCGAAGCCTCCGCCCAAACCGGAAGTGGTATTTAAACCCGCTCGGAAACGCGCGATCGACTCGTGACGTAAGAAGAGTTTAAACAGCAAGTGAATTTAAAGGTGAGTTGGGGTCGTTTGATAAACCGCAGGTGCATCAGTCACTCTAAGTGCGCGGTAATTAGGAATAAACTGATGATAAACAAATTGGGAAGTCTTTTCACTAGACGTCCAGCATCAGTTTTGTCCTTGAGTTCTCGACTGGAGTGAATAATGGGCAGAGTTCAACGCACGAGCCCAAAATCGATGTGGAGCGACGCGGTTGCAGAGGCGAGGGGTCCTCCACTCCACTCGGATGCATCGTTTGCTGGGTGCGCGCGCATTTTGACACCCATCTGCGAATGTGATTGTGTGTACGTGTGTGTTTGGCTCCAGATTATTAGAGTTAGTGATCGATTAGGAAAAGCTCCGATCCATTTTCAAGCAGATGAGTGCGCGGCGAGATTAGATTTTCTCACCTCAACTCTTTGACTACAAGAATTGATTAAATTTTTCACTTTTTTTTCATCTCGAGCAAATCGCATCATGTTTACGTCGCCCTAATGCGATTATGAGCCAATTGTTTCGTTTCATTGATTAACAATTCATTCAACAATATTTTCGCAGTCAATTTACAAAATTTTTTCGAAATTTTTTCAAATCCAGTGACGTCATATTATTGATTGCGCCGTTTGATGTGTAGGGACCTGTTGCAATGTTAAATCCGATGGGACTGTATGCAAACTTTTTTTTTTTTTTTTTTTTTAAAGAGAAAAATTTGGTTTTTTGAAAAAATGGACCCAAGACGTAGCTAAAATTGTCTCACAATTTTTTTTATTTTTCAAAAAACTCAGAATGTCATTCGGACTAAAGTTCTGTAAAGAGTGAATAGTTGAGTTTACATGCAAAAAAACAATGAAAAATAAAACTGAAGTTAGTTCGAACTGAATTAATACAATATTGATTCATTATTAATTAAAGAACAACATCAGTCATATTTTCTCATCGATTTTCTGGTTTTCTATTCTTTTTTTTTTTTTTTTGAAAAATGGTTGGAAGACAAACAGAAGAGGGTGTTCTTTCTTTCACACTAAATTTGCAAATTTCAAACAATCTATTAGTCTTTTCATCATATCGCATAAATACATGAAATATAAATAAACAATGGCACAGAAATATAAAGAAAAAGTACACATTTGGTCTCAAAATCCCAATTTATGAGGATTTGGCTAAAATAAAGTACAATATGATGAAGATTTCTATTTTTTATTATTATTATATTTTTTTAAATGCAAAATAATAACAAAAGTTCATGTCTTGGAAAATATACAATTTGGTGCAGAGTTTAACCTATTATAGGTCTAACTACAAGAAGTGAAAGTAAAAATGGGACATTGAGTAGCAAGAAGAGGATACTGTCAGAGCAGATATTAATATTTAATTTATTGTATTTTTTTTTAAAGTTTTGTGATTTTATTTAAAGTGAAAACAGGTTCAGATTTTCATCTTGATTAACTAATCATCCTGACATGTCAATTGATGAAATTAAATATAAATGCAGATTTATTGGTCTTAAACTATTAATAATTTCTAAAAAATTCATGAAATTGATTTTTTCAATTTTTTTTTTAAAAAGCGAATTTTTTTTTTACCATTTCGTAAATAGCCATATACAACATTACACACATATAAGCCTAAAGCTGAGTTATCTAGTTTGTGAATATAATTTTAATTTAAGGGATTTTTGCTGGAAATTGTATTTCATGTGCAAAATCAAAAAGAGCAATCAAGCATTTTAGTCATCTGTTTCAATAATTTTATTTATTTTGAAAAACAGATGAGAATTTTGATTACGACATGATCTTTTTAAAACCCCAATCTCGTTCTTTCTCGTTCAAAAAGCACAGTTAAATCTACATATACATATATATTATAAAGAGGAGAACTAAAACAAGACGTTGTGTATGGATTTTACCATTTTTCAATTTTAAAAATTTTTTTTAAATTTTTTTAAATTTTTTTAAATTTTTTAAATTCACAAATTCCACAAATCCATAAACAATCATCTTGATGTAGCATTGTTACTTGAACGGGACATTTTTTTTCCTAACAAAAATTGCAGCACATTGTACATAATTTTGTACATTTGGTGCTCATTCAGCTGCATAATAATTTCATATTTAAATTTTTCATGCAGATTCTTTAAATATTTTCAAACATTTTTAAAAATTTAAAATTCAACTTTAAATTTTAAAAAAAAAATGCAAATTGCCAACCTATGACACAAAATTTTTTTTTCATATAAATCTTAAGTGGTTATACAGCTAAAAGCACATAAAGGGAACTAAATACAAATACTAGGCGTAATAGGCCTCGTGTCTGATATTCTCGACACGTGTAACAGGAAAATGATTGAACGATAAATGAATGAATGAATGATCGGTACAGCTTATCGGAAATATTAAAACGTGGCCGTATACGGCCTACTTAAATCATGAGTGAATTTTGAGGTGATCAGACGAGATTTCTGATCAAAACAAGATTCGGTCATGAGAAAAATTCGCTGTACATTTGCATCCTTAAAAAAAATTTTTTTTTCTTATACAAAGACAACACGCAACTGGAAATGAAATAACTAGACATTTTGATGTAAAATGTTTTTCCCTTGAAAATATATGTATAAAAAGGAATTTGGGGGGAAAATAGGATGGGGGGGAGTAAGGTGGGAGGGAAAATCGATTGTAAATTGTTAAAAACATAAGACACACAAAGATTGGTGGAGAAAAATAAAAAGTTTGCACATTTTTATAACATTTTTATATAGAAAAGCTTAATTAGATTCACGTCTGAATTTGCACACAAGACATTGATGAATGATATCAGAAAGACCTGTGACAACTGGAATGGAATGAGTTTGAATTTGTGATGAACAAATGGGGCATTGCTCAAGTGTGTGTTCTCTTTAAGTACAGATCGATATGAGTTTATGGAAAATGCATGGGAGCAATGAGACAGAACAAGTTTCTAGAGGCTCCACTACACACACACACTCTTTAAAGCGAATATGCACTTTCCAGTAATTGCTTATCAATGGAAAATATAAACAAAAAGACAATTTCGATCTAATTTTTACCTCAAAATCAAAAAAATTTAATTTTTTGTTTAAAAAAAAATTCCAGTTGTCACTTTTAAGGAAAACATCGACTAAAATATCATTTTCTACAAACCAAGCGTCGTTGAATCGCATCAAGATGAAATTCCGAATCGGGAATTTTCATTTTTTAATTTTTTAAAATTATTTTCTTCAAAATTAAAAATTAAAAAAAAATTAAATGTAGTCTACTTCCCGTTAGAGGTCACATGACCGTGCAAAAAAACGGGATAATTGTAACCAGTACAATGGTACTATACCGTTTTTATATTTATATATGAGCAAAAAAGGGTGATATTTTTAAATTTTTTAAATTTGGGTTTTAGCTAGATATGTACAATATGTACATTAAAGGGTTAAACATTTCTCATGTAACTCATTCCTCCATGTGACATGAAGTTTTTTTTTTACTGAAATTCTCACTTGAGTGATTGGAAAATAAATGCAAATGTCGTTTCTGTCTTTTACCATACCAAATAAAGATAAATAATAATAATTGAAACAAATGGTGCAGTTTAGTGACGTCATAAATAATAAAAAAGTAAATACTTAACTGTTTTCAGTCTTTCAACACTCACAAACACTAATCTCCTATTAAACTGTTGAAATTTAAGGGAATATTGTTTAATATAATATTTATTGGATATTATAGTGTTTGCTTCACTGCATGCTTAAAATATTGAATAATTGAAGATTGTCTTAATGCTTATTTTAGCTGTAAATAATTAAATTATAACTATTGCCTTTTAATTTATAAATTATTTATAATTTTAAAAAATTTTTAAAAATTAAAAATTAAAAAAAAAAACTTTTCTTTTTCTCCACCTTTTCCCTCTTAATTTTAATAATTGATTTAATTAGGGTTTGAAAAAATGCTAATTAATATCATTGTTATTGTTTGTTAGCAACGCCTCAAAATTGTAGTTTTTAAGTTATATTTATACCCTGTATAATGATTAAAAGAATTGAAAAAAGTGAAATAAATGGTAAAATCATATAGTATACTGTTATTATCACTTTCCTCATTGAAAACAATTAGTTAATTTATCAAATTTGGAAGGAAAGGATTAAATCTACAGGAATTAGGTGAAAATGTGCGTCATCACTTCTCCTTGCCTGATTTTTAGGTTAATTTTAAAGCTAAATTTATTTAATTTAATTTTTTTTTGTTTAAAAATATTTTGATTTTTCTTATTATTGCTCTTTAATTTAAGTGTAATGCAGGAAAGGAGATAGTAATTTAGTGGTACTATTAATAGTGGTGCTGATTAAAGAGATTTAATTAATTTCTGCTCTAAATTCTAAAAATAAATGAGTTAATTCCTTACTGAGTGAGTGTGGCTGTTGGGTTGTTTTATCACAAATGGAAATTTTCGTCGTCAGTAGAATTTTTTTTCGAAATGTCACTGTTGGAAAACTGTTCAATGATATACATAATACCAAGAAAAAATAAAAAATGTAAAAAAAAAAAAAGTGGAAAAATTTTTTTTTTTCATTTTTATAACTCAAAAACAGTTTTTTCTAACGAAAAACGAAAATATTTCACATTTCGTAGAAATGAAGCGTAAAAAGTTCTGACGTTTTTCTCTCATTTAAAAATTCCAGTTGTGTTTTCGACGTTAATTAACAAAGTTGGTGTTTTTTCCCATCGGTTTTCTCTGGACACGTCACCTTTGAAATTTATTGTTATAATAAACAGTAATAATAAGACTAGTTTTGACAAAACAAGTGATTCAGTCAAAAAATGGTGGAACATCCTCAAAATGGAACACCGATACACCAGACACTGTTTAATCCGATATCCATTGGATGCACTTTCACGAATCTTAATCCGGAAGTGAACAAACTTAGAAAACTCGTAAAATTCACTCCTCTAAATGTCACTTGATATGAAACGCTGAGCTAGTTTATAACAACTTATTACAAGGAAAGGAAGTAGGAAGTGGAGAAACGAGACAAAGGGTTATTTTCTTTCTCTTTATCGACTTAAAAACGAAGATTAAATTTTTTTATTTATTTCTTGATTATATCTTAAATTTTTTTTATTTATTAATTGGAGGCTCGTGGCTTAGAACTCCTCAGCTTGGCTTAGTCCGTTTGGGCAAACCCATGGGCGTCAGAGTTGATGGCACTTGGGTGGGTGACGTAGAGAAGGGGAGGTGGGTTAGGGACACGTTACAGACACCGTTATTGGGGGATGATATATTGGCTGGGCGCTTCCGACCTCCCTCGGTTCGAGGTCTTATCCACCTTAGGTATCAACGTTGTCTACTGTCTTGGGCAAAAAAGTGTTGTTCGAAGTGTTTTCTGGGTGTTTAGGCGATGAGATGCGGTGCCGAGAGAAGGCAGACGCAGGTGGAGATGATAGTGAAGAGCGAGAACGCGATAAGGCAAACTCGATCGACGACCATAGCTGCGAACCGCCAATCGCCGACGACTTCAGCCGCCTCATCATCCTTTCGCATGCGGTTTGTTATGAAGCGGAGCTCTTTGAGGATGGCGGCGAGTTCCCGTTGCGTGCTGACGCAGGTGTGAACGGCTGTGCTGCCGCCGCCCTCCTCCACGCCGCTGCTCATGCGTAAGAAGCTGGTGCTGTTGGAAGTCTGTTGGCGGAAGTCGTCATCAATGTCCAAGACGTTGGCTAGGAGACTCTTGGACGAGCGCTCTTTTAGTTCAAGCTCTTTCATTTTGTTGTTCATCATGATGGTCTTGCGCGTTATTTTTTTGCCCGGCCGATCCATGCGGAGGATCCAAGGTAACCACTGGAGAAACAATGACCGCACCTGTAATGAGAGGGGTGTTAGTT